>CM021737.1:2699513-2963660 GCA_011075105.1 Heteronetta atricapilla
ACGGCTGTGTGGTGTTTAGCTGCCGGCCGGGTTAAACCACCACAAACCAGCAAAGGTGCTTTCATTGTTAGATGAATAGATGACACACCTGGTGTTTTTAGTGTTTTTACTGGAGGAATAGTAGCAGAACTGGCAAAATCTTTCAAACCAGTAAAAATGCATTTTGATGATACTGTATCATCTTCTACCTGCAAATAGTCCCTGACTTTTATGTGGTTTTGTTTGTTTGTTGCAGAGAATCTTCTAGATACTGAATTCCTTCTCCCTAGAAATGAAAATAATATAGACCTTTGAAAGAGCTGGTGCAGCTTTCCTCCCGCAACCAGTATTTCCATTCTGTACCACAGGGTTGGTTTCTAAAGAGCATGAGGAGTGAACTTCAAATGAAGATGCAAATATGAATAGAATTAAGCTATTGTTCTTTAGTCATTTAGGAAACATTCAAACTTTGGTTTGCTCAGATAATAGTTGCACTAAATAGTTGCAACTAAATAGTTGCACTGCTTGAACTGTATTTGCCCACATATCATGGCTCCGTGGCTAGAGTATCCATGGGGCAATGTCTCCTCAATCATTCGCTTCAGGAAAACAAATAATTCTACTATGTAGCGTAGAACAGAAATAAAATAAAACCTGAAATAGGTGATTTTGAGGTCACAATTGTCAAAATAAAAAATGTCTGATGTATTTGCTGGGTAGCGGGAATGATGGAAAGAGGGTACAGATCTCTTGCCAAGGAGAAAAGATAATGAATAGTGAAAGATAGTGCTGATTGTCACTCAAATAGTTTTCAATAATAAGATTCAGCCTGTGTGTTCCTAGCAACAGATGCTCTCTAAAGACCCTGTCACAAATGACTTTTAAGCACAGTATTTGTTGCAAAGAACCACAATATTAACCATCTCTTCACAGATTCAGATGTCCAATATAATGTTTATGTTCTGCAGAATACTGCTTCAGATTCCAGGTTTTATTTCTTTAAATCTTTTTACCTTTTTCTTTTTTTTTTTTTTTTCCCAGTAAGAATTATATGAAAACAAACAGGATGTAATATAAGAAAAGGTTTGCTGTTATGGTGGAATATGAGCACTAATGTTTGTCCCATTATGCTGGAGAGCAAAGGCTATGCAAAACATTATGGCCAGTTACCGTAGCAGGTATGGCTAAAAAGATTTTATTTATTTATTTATTTCATTAGCATCATTCAGCCATTTAAGTACCAGTGAATGATGTTCCTGTTTAACCATTAAAGCCAAAGATTCTTTCCTGCTGCAACAAGTTCTAGCAGAATGGATGAAAAATTCTTTGGATATTGTGGGAATATTTTTTTCCTGCCAGATTTTCATCTAGAAATTCAAAATAATTAACACAGGAACAGAGATGATAGTCTTTCTACTAATCCTTTTCCTACTCACCCTCTCTTTTCATAGAGAGGGAAAGGTGCCAGAAAATAAGTAGGGAGGAAATCCCATTAATTAATCCTTAATTTTCAAATTAAAATTTCAGATACAAGTTTAATGTACTGACTGCAGACCTGACAGCCCTTGCACACGCAAAATAGGGTAAAGCATTGCAAAGGTGGTTGGGCTGTCTGCTTTGAGTTGAAGGAACTATTTGGTTCAACACGGTGTCTGCTCTGCCCAGGAATCCCAAATCAGGCCTGCAGTCTGTCCTCTTCAGCCTGCAGTACGTGGGCTGTGACCCTTGGAAAATTTAAATAAATTTACTTCAATAAAAATCCTTCAATTTAAAGCAGTATTTTTTAAAATATCCTTAAGAATCATATCCTTTGAATAAAGTTTCAAATATTTTGGACAAACCTAATCTCACATGAGCTGTCCAACTGATTTTTTACATTCTTCACACTAAAAAGGAGTTACTCTGAAAGTGTTTTTGAAGAGAGCTGTAGTATTAATGCTCATTTTCAGCTGCATAATTTCCTTTCCTTTTTCCCCTCTAAGAAACCTTCCCTGTATAATACAATCAAATTTGAGAATTCTTTTCACTTCCTTTCCAATCCCTTTTCTCCTTCCCTCATGTGTTCTAAAGAATATAATGAACTGCAGATTGGTCTGGAGTTAATTGCATGTATTATTTCACAGATGCAATTTCTGCTCTGGATAAAGTCCTATAGCTAGGAGTACTATGATTAACTGCATTTATTTATCCAAAGGAGTTACTGTGTATATAATCACATTACTGTGTATATAATCACATTCTGTTGCCAAAGCTAGTATTCCATAAATTACAGAACTCTAATTGGACAAAAACAACTGTGTTGCATATGAAAATGAAAATAGTAGTGCTATCAAGGAAACAATGAAGGGACAGACAGATAACTGAATGAAAAAAATTCTCCAACAACCCTTTTAAATCTGTCCACCTGCTTTCTTCTGGGTGGTGGCCAAATGTAAAAATGAAACAAGCCTTATGATTTATTGTTTTGGATCCGTGCATAGGGGCTATAGAAGTAACGGGAATATTTATTAATGTTTGCAAAGAGTGCAATTTATTATTGATTTTTTTTTTTTTTTTTTTTTTCACAACCTTGTTTAGCTACTGGCATGTGGAGACTGTGAAAATGTAAGAAATATTTATAATATTTATTACTTCAACATGCTCTCAGCATACATAATCTACTGAATTAATTCTTTCTTCTGTTTGGTTGTTAATTGGAATTTATGTTCTTGCTGTGAAACCTCACATGTTCTCATTTTATCAGCAGCAACTCAGATTAATACTGCGAAAACTAAGGTACTCTGTGCAAAGATCCGTGCTTGACAAATTAATCAAGAAAAATAGTTTTAAGTTATTAGTGTCTGTATTTTGAACAGACATTAGCTAAACGTACTTTGTATTTACATATCTGAAATGAAGCGCCAAAAGATAAAGTCACAAAATTTATTTCAATTGCTAAAATTATCCAGAAAGCAGGAAATAATTGAATTAGAATTTGTGTCAAACTCCTTGGAACTAGCAATTTAAAAAATAATGCAGGGCATCTCAAGATTAATGGCACTGAAAAAAAAAAAAAAAAGGAAAAAACAACGGAATGAACACCTTTGCACAGGTGCATCCATAAAACAGGATCCCAAGCATCATGTCAGAGGGCAAGTTCTCTGCCCAGTGAGCACCAGGATGGGCTGACTCCCGACGTGGGAGTGCCAAGGTGTTCACCCTTTCAGGATAAGCAACGTGGTGCCTGCAGGACCACCTATGCCAGCCAACAGAAAATGGAACACAGAATTTTATTTTTTAGCTCTGAAGCCCTGAGCTTTTTTTTTTTTTTTTTTTTTTTTTTTTTTTCCCCTTTATACATCATTAATCAGCTTCCTGCTTTCTCTTCTTTTGGGTGTTAGTAAATTGAAGACAATTCTTCAGCTACAGGAACAATGGAGGGAATAGAAAACACGTTTAACAGGAAGAATCAAGTGCTTGTGTTGTTTTGCTAATCAAAGAGACTGCTACAGAAGTTTGATCTTTGACAGCGAGGATAACTAACCATGAAGTGTTTTAACATAGGAAGCTTTGGACTTTCCATTGATGCATTTTTAAAAAAAATGTTTTCCATAAAACTCTTCACCTGAAAGAAGGAAAGCATAATTCAGTGAAGTTCCATGTCCTGTGCTGTAGAGGATCATCACAGCTGCTTTACATTATCTGCCCTTTATACATTATGAATTACTGTAATGTTTGAATACTTTATTTCCCTCATGGCTTAGGAATTGCCAGGATGTGCACATTTGCCCTTGGGTTTGTTATTTCATACCTCTACCTACCATTTGCATGTATATTTTAATTTTATTTGCTCCTGTCAGTTCTTTGCACAGGAAACAACTCTATTTGAAGGAATGCAAAATGGTGGCCTGGCCAATTCTGAAGTGTACTGTGTCGTGATACCAGCTAAATAATGCATGAATGGATCCGTGCTAGCCATAATTCACTTCCAGTGCTATTTCTTTCTTTATCATGTGTCAGTTCCCTTTCCTGTCAGGATATCAAATTGCTGCAAAGTGCAGTGTGCTGTTTTCCTTATCTTTGAGCTAAATGTTCCATTATATCACATTTTAGGCTTTTAAGATCACATAATGAAGCACACATAAAGTCTAAAGTGATCTTGAATAGTATATGCACTATTTGTGATGCAATATGTTAAAAAAATGAGGCTCGAGTGTTATGCCACTGCTATATCTGGTTGTAGAAAGGAGCATCATTTTGGTCATTTGGTCAGTAGAATTGCAGATAAACCAGCAGATTTTGCTGGTGGTTTACCCTAGGTTTTTGGGGACGTTTATATGCACCAATTTAGAGAAATCTAGAGATCAAGGAACTTGACTGGACTGAGATAAACGTCTTTGCAATTCTGGGATTCACCACGAGAACCCGTTTTCTGGCTTAAGCCGCCATGCGTGCTTGCTCTAAATCTTTTGGTTTTAACCTTTGAATTTTTACAGCATGAGCAGGTTAATTTCTTTCTCTTCCAATATTCTTCCTTAAATGGGAAACGCCACTTTAAAGATGGGGCATACTTTCCACCTCATTGTTCTTTTGGATTACCGCATTGGAGCTGAAACCCTGTATCTTTGATTCAGAATGGCTATGTGGTATTAATGCAGCCATGAAAGAATCGACTTTTCTTTTGTTGTGGAACAAGTGGAATAAGAAATGGATTCACCGTCTAATACGCCTCTCTGAAACATGTATTCGAGTTGCCAGCTTTGCATCCTATTTTTTACATTTTATATTTCAACTAACAATGACATATCTGTTATATCATTGTTCTTAAAATAAACAATCTAATAATAAGCATTCCTGCATGGTATGTCACCAAACAGATGCTTGAAAGAACAGCAGCGATTCAAATAAAAACCAAATAGAAATCTTAAAAGGTCACATCACTTTCTGATATTTTAGGTGTCAAAACTCAACTGAGCATAAATATTAAAACTTAAACATGTCAGCTGCTGAAAAAAAAAGTCCCAGAACCTGCAAAAATTTCTGAGTCACTTAACTATTTATGACTATGCAATAAACTACAGTATGCATAAAAAATATTAAATTGGAGTTGAATTTAATCTTGGGTATGCAGAATCATTCTGACAAAAAAAAAAAAAAAAAAAAAAACACTGTAACTAAAATAAATAATGAGAAAAAAAACCAAACTCTTAAAAGAGACTTTCTCCAGGCATCTGGGAACATTCTGTTCCTTACAAGTCCTAAGGCTCGGTGTCCTGAGCAGTTACCTGCAGGCACCACAGCGCCGTGTGGGGCTCCAGCTCCAGCTCGGGTCTTCAAGGCACCCCCACTATATCCTATCAAACATCCATTTCTTCTGTCCTGCCCCCTACAGATTTAAAAACAGACAAACAAACAAAAAACTGGCATAGATCAGTACCAATGCAGCGTTCAAGGTGTTACCTATCCAAAGAGTTGCTGTACCAAACAAGACGAGTGTAGTCGAGGATACAGCACTGCAATGTGTTCTTCACTCTGTTTCTTCTAGTACCCTGATAAAGTGAACCTCAGAAAATACAAAACATACGGACAGATGAGCTGTTAGTACTTGATATGTTTTCACTTTAAAAAAACAAAACAAAACAGCAATGTAGTCATAGATTTCTGAAGAAGAGGCAAATCTAAATGACAGCAGATGGAGTACCTCGAGCTCATTTTTCTCCCTGAAAGAAAGGCTATACGGATACAGGATCAACAAATGAAGCCAGAGGTGGGATGCAGGAGCATCTCCATCTCCCTGTCATGCTGTGAGCACCTGGCAGCCTCCAGGCATTGCCTGTGCCTCTGTTCTGGGATGCACGGGTTGGGGAGCTCACTGCACCAAAACCGTAGTCTTTTAGCGTTAATGCACAGAGATATAATCGCAGACCTTTTACATGAGTACCATTTGAACTAATCCATTAGCCTTACCCAAATTAGCCTGGCTGTTTATAAGTTATTAAATGCACTACAAAGCCTAACGTGTTTGCTATGCTCTATAATCAGAGCACCTGTTTAAAAGCTCACTGCAGCTGTACTTCCCGAAGATTATAGGCCATTAGGCAAGTTATGCAGTACCTTATTTTTATAACCTAATCGCTCTTCCTCTTTCACATTTGAATTTTAGAACCATAAAAATAAGATTCTTCCCCCTCTATACTCCTTCCCCAAGTCTTTTACTGATTGAGATAAGGGGAGTAATATTAATATTTATACAATGCTCAGATCTGACTTCCAGTTGCTATGGTAAAACACCATCATAAAATATTTCATTAACTTTTAATCCTATTTAACACAGTTCTTCCCTCTTGAGACTACACTGAAACTTGGGATTCTT
Organism: Heteronetta atricapilla; assembly: GCA_011075105.1. NCBI lineage: Eukaryota > Metazoa > Chordata > Aves > Anseriformes > Anatidae > Heteronetta > Heteronetta atricapilla. The sequence goes on from CM021737.1 coordinate 2,705,845, forward strand.
GCGGGACACAATTTTGATGAGAGATGCTAAAATATTTGTTTTTACTTTTTCCTGAGTTATTCTCCTTCTGAAAAAGATGAACAGAAGAAGGCTATGGAATGGCTGGCATTTCTGAAATGTAAATATATGATGCCATTCAAGCAGGCACAAAGTGATGGGTTGGCCATTTGGAGGATCCTGGGAGGGATTCACACCCCCTGTCCGGCAGCAGGAGGGTAGGGGGGCACCCGCTGTCTCCGAGTGGCCTCGCTGTGCCGCTGCTCAGGGCATGCAGCCTGGCTCTAGTTGCTGATCTTTCTTAAGAACTTTAAAAATGCACTATTTCTGCAAAACAGAAAAATCGTTATTTCCTTCTTCAGAAATACCAGTTTTGGTTACAGCCCATTAGCACTTTTAGGCACAAAGGCCAAACATCCTCCTGTATGTGACCGGACGACAAGTGAATAGACTTCTCTGTTTTAACTCAGTAATCATCTGCACAAATACAGATATGTGTTCTGTTGGCTTCTATATATCTATCTATTAAAAAAATATCAAAATTAAATAGTACATGTTGCTGGAATTGGCTATGTTATCTTTTTGTGTGTGTGTGCTGGTGATGGAGTTTTATTTTTGACTGGTTGTGAGAGCCATTGATTCTATAACCCTGGGTGGTTCACAGATCAGACACTAGCTATCTCCTACTTTCCATCATCTATCATGTATATTATAATCAGGGAAGAGGTGGCCATTTGAAAACAGTGTTTAAAGTAAACCTTACTAAGAAAATTAAGGAGAGGGTATACTTTTAATTTAACTGTGTTTTCAGGAAGATACATGTAAACAAAACCTGTAATTAGCTCTATTGCTTATTTTCAATATTCGCAGTGTTCTCTCTGACTGTTACACAAATTTATGCTGAGTGAGACAGTCTACAAATAATCCAATTACAACACATTATCTATTTATTTTGTCAGAATTTAGATTTATTATGTCCTGCTTGGCAACTGCTTCAATAGTGTGCAAATAGAAACAACAACAAAAAACAAACACAATCACTCAAGTTTTTTTTAGGCAACAGAAAGATCATTAAGTGATCATACAAGATAGATACAGTATAAGAGCACAGCACAATGACAATAATGATTAAAAGAACTCTTTCTCTATATAAGAGTGAAAATAACATCACTGATTTATTGCTGTTCTAGGTAAGCCACAGGAAGGCCTGGGGTTCATGAGGAAAATTAGGTTTGCAAGTCCTGTTGAATGATTTCGGTGCCTTTGTGCTATCTTCCCCAGGTCAGCAGATGGAAAGAGGGAGGGAAGGAGCAAGCAGAACGTGCATGCCACAGCCTGGCTTCAGTCATTGTAAGACTTCATTTTTGCTCTTCTTGTATTAGCCTCACTAGCACATGTTACTGATTACAACATACAAGGATTGACCTTCAATTCTCACTTTGGAAGAACATGGTATTCTTTCCTCACACGTCATTGTCATACAGTGAATTTCACTGCAATTTACCTATTCAGACAAGAAATCTCTGACAAATGACCAATTTAAAGTTTCCTAGAACACATCCAGCTGGTATCTTTTAACTTTATAAGCCCTTAACTTGTGGGATAGTGCATTAGCTAATTCAGAGGAAGACTGTCTTGGACGATGCAATAATTTCAAAAATACATAGATGGGTTTTGCACTGACATTGCAAATATGACAAATACCTCTTCAGAAAGAAAACTACAAGTGTATTCTTGAGGTGCTGTAACAGCTGCTGAATATACTCAACTCAGTATACCTATTGCATGATAGATCTAAAGAATACAAATACCTCCCAGACTTTTCTGTTCTGAAGTGTGCTTTAGTTGTCCCTTCTTAATTAGCTAGCTGGAACACAGTACTGAACTTTGCCCCTTCCTAATTTTCCAATCGCTAAGAGATTACCAGTGAAGGAGGGGAAATAATCATGTCAGAATAAGATAGTCAGAAATGGATTTACCCCCAAAAGCTTTGATTGGGTTATTATTAGGAAAAAGGAAATAACTTTTTGGAAGGTAATAGGTCACGCTGAGAACTTTTGAGGAGGCAGTTGCTCTGGTTCCCTTGTTGGAAACATTTAATCATTTCTGCTTTCTCCCTGTTAAAACAAAGGCATAAGCGGTTTGGTAGATGTGCAAGTCCAGCTTCTGTGAAAATGTTCAAAGCTGGGGGGTGAGGGGTGGGCGTGGGTAGAGCTTAATTTTTCAGAGGTTTTGTGAGTTTGTTACTCAACAAATAATCAATACCATGGTTTACAGAAAGGTTGCTCTTTGCTTCTGATTTCATGTTTAATATCTTATACACCATTAAACTAGCAATTATAAAAAACTCAGTTTATGTCTATCACACTTTTTTCATTACATTTGCATTGCTCATTAAAAGGTTATCTTTGTAATTTCTGCTCAGCCCTCTGAACCAATGTCAGCCATGATGTATACATAAGCCATGTGATTTTATGTAAAATGGCAGTAAGCTGCAGATGGAGTTTTCATTCAGATTCCCAGCATGTACAATTTGTACAGTACGGCCTGGATCCTGTTCCACAGCATCAGTCACACAGTCTAAGCTCATATTCATTTTATTTTTGAAGTCCTCTCTAGAGGTTAGGTCATCTCAATGCTTACCCACAGGCCCTTTCCGACCGGGAAGGTCATCCTGGCATTATGTTACGTGGCCACCATTAAAATTCTCATGTTGAGTCAAGTCACAAGAAATGTGAGTAGTAAAGTGAAATCTTGACAAGCTTAATGGCCATCTGAAGCTACTGTGATTTATTAGTTTGTCCCCTTAAATAAAAGTTTTAACTCGAATGTACTATTCAATAACAGACCAACTGACATAATCTGTCTCAAATTTACTCGAGTGGCAGTCAGAGCAGGGCCTTCCCGAGACCCTGTATACGTGCTGTCTCCTGAGTGCTGGTGGAGAAGACCTTTGGACCAATGTTTTCTGGTGTCTCACGAAGAAATACAAGGCAATGCATCAGACAAGTTTGAGCCAGTGCATGACTTTTTGATGGGGAATCTCAGTACAATTATCTACTTAGGTGCAGTAAATATTAAGTAGCTTTGATATAAAGGAAAATGTTATTTATTTATTTATTGCCACATACAATACCAAAATTTATTTCAAAAATATTGTATTGTATTTCAATTATTATTATTTTTTAAACTGACAATCCATTCTATTGTAGAGTTATCTGTAAATGTTCTTAATAATTCTTAATAATTTGGTGTTATTTTGTTACTTGAATTATTTGTTTTATCCTACAGAAAGAGTACAGGGATTATTGCATATTGTGTTCAAGATCTGCAATGTGACATTCATTTTGTGAATGTTTCTAAGTGGTATTTCTGTTCTTTGATTGGATGAGTTCCTAATTAGAAGTTTTCAGGAAATACTTGTGAACTCTTTGTGTGTGTTGCATATTCATCAAGGTATTTGCCATTAAATACTTACACGAACATTCGTTATCTTTACCTAGAAATAATTAAAAAATAACTATTGTTTGCCTGACTATTCACTTAAAAATAAAATTAATCAAATGGGATAAGGACTCACTTATTTACCAGGTATTTACACACATCATTTGGTCAAAATAGATTGATTAAGAAATCTTTTAGAGATGCCATTTACACACATGCATATGCCATATTTAATTCCCAGTCGATCGGCTGTTTTCATTGCTTCCTCTGCACGATTGCTCTGCATTCTAGTAAACTAATTTTCAGAGTGGTTTCTTAAAATGTAGTCTTCTCTGTTCTGAATTTATCTCATTATTTGTCATCTACCACATTAAATAATTGTTATTCACTGCATTAACATTTTTATTATTATTATTATTTTGTAGGCTGTTGTCATGCTTTCACTCAGTAATGGCTTTATCTAATCTTTTGTTTGGTGAATCACATGCTTTGGTTCTTTCACTATTTTTCCTTCATTTTGATTGTTTTTAGCATCTTAATTTTGTTACTTTCTTTCTGGAAATGCATTGTTCTAAAATGAACAAAGGTTATCTCATGTCATCTTCATATCCTTGCTATGTTTCTTCTACACCTAAAAGGTATCTGTAATACCCTTTAGTTTTCTGACTATATCATGAATTCATGTCTGCTGATATTATTCTTTTCCATCTTTCAATATTACATCCTGGGTTTTCATCTCTCATATATATATATTTTTTGTCTTCCCATTGTTTCTTTGTATGCTTTTTTCAGTGCTTTTCCTTTAGCTATTATTATTATTTGGAAATTTTTATTCTCTTGTACCCTTTGTATCATGTCTTTGCTCTTGTGGTGTACAGAATTTTGAATTTAATATCACCTGTGAATTTCATTAGCGCACTGAGAGGTTTATGCTTGTTATATAATGCTGTTATGAGAGGTTTGTACTTTTTGTGACTAGTGAATTTAAGTTTTTGCTTGAAACTATATTTCAGTGGAGTCAATATAGGTGGACTCTGGCAGCTGTAATATAACATCCTATCCTGACTATAAAAGTTGAGTACTGAATCTGTCTAGGTGTGGAGTTTGAGCCTGGGAACTCATCTTTTTCAGGAATGTAAAGCACAGGATGACTCAGTTTTAGCAGATCGGGAAACAGAGATGAATGACCATGCCAACAGGAGGTCTCTGAGGTGACAGTTGTTGCCCCCTTTAACTGATCTTGTTAAAGCTCTTTGAAGTTCCTGATTTTGTAGAGAGAGAGAGATTACTGGAAAAAAAAAAAAAAAAAAAAAAAATCCAAGAGGCTTGATAAAGACTTGACCACTGCTGGAATCGTGCAGATACACAAACCCAATTATTCCATGCCTGTGGCCATGGTGGTGACATCACATTCTCAGGCTAGTGAAGGCATATCTCATGGGTTTACTGCATGAGACATGAGAAGGCTAGAGTCCTTCAAGCCCTCCACCTGGACTTCAAGACGACGGTGGCAGATCTAAACAGCACTTTAAAGCTCTTCCATCTGCATTTGCTAGTTCTTCCATTGGTTTTCACAGAAGTTACTCAGAAATTGGCAATGTTTAGAGAATTTATTGACTGCTCTGAGTTAAGTCAGCCTCTGCTCTTGCAGAGGGATACTGCTGGATCAGTGCAAAGAAAATCACCTCTAAGCAGCCATCTCCATCGAAGAGAGAACTCTGTTGATGGACAAGAGCTCAGGAAAGACTTAAGCAATTCAGGAAAATAGCAGGCTTTCTGATTCATCTCTTAATCCTAGTCAGATTCCTCTCTCTGAATGATAATGATGACAGGAACTTTAACTCTCTCACAGGGCTTGGTTTCCAAATGGAAAATAGAATGGGACATAAAAATGTGGATTATTTCAAATTATTTTGAAATAATATTTTTTTGTGGTTGTTGTTGATTAATTCTATTTCACATGTCTGTATTTGGGAAGACTGTTAAAGGCAGGCCATTAAAATTATAGCAGTACAGTGTTGCATAATTTTTATGTGTCTGGTCATGAGTAACTGAATCATCTTAAATGTCAAAAGCTGAATGTCATAAAGCTGTTTTGGGGAGCTTTTTATATTGGTTTGTTATCAGTCATTCTATTTTATAAAAACAGCACCTAGAGATGTTTGTCCTGTCATTGAAGACCGACATGGTGAAGATTGAAACAGTTCTGGGTTTCACTGAAAAAAACAAACAAACAAACAAACAGAAATAGTGAAAATGTGGCTCAGCATACTGCTCTTCATGTAAGTAAGGAAACAAAGAAATAAAAATGGCTCCTTATTATAAATTCTTCCCACTATATTTAAGCTAATTCCATTAGATACAGTTTAGCTAGGAAAGTATTTCTTGAGACTGTCAGACTTGAAGACATGAGTGAAGTCATACTGACAGTGATTCAAATTTTCCACTCTGGCATTTTGAATTTGATTAAAGGTTTGAGCTTTTAAAGCTAAAGTGCATGCTGTATATAACACAGTAGGAGCCCTATTGTCAAATGGACTGAGGAACTGTGAATCGACAGCTATCATCAAAATAGCACAAATCCACCACCAAGATCTCCTAAAAGACTATGGGGTGTTATTATAGCACCTAGTCGAGTATAACATGTTATTTATTCTGCAGACATCTTGCTTACAGCCATCAGTCCCTTTGTAGGAAAGGCTCTGTCTAAAGGAAACACACATCCTTTCTCCAGGATATGGGCAAGGGAGTCCTGCTGGAAGAAAGTTCTTCAGTATTTCTTGTGCAAAGTAACCATGGAGATTGATGCTACGATAATATTTAATTAGCTTGCACGATACTTTTTCGTACATGTGTGATATCAAGTGCTGGTACAGGGACACAATCGTCCTGACAGGACTGTTATTTGTTATTAGTACTGGCTATGATCTCCCCATTCAGCAATGAATGTGGGGGACACTGGTTTCCATCTTATGATAAAAGGGATATCAAGCAAGGAAAATAATGATGTCTAAATGTCTGAAGCTTCCACATGTCCTGGTCAGAGAGGTTGAAGGCTATCACTGTGGTCCATTAATTTATTTTTACTTTTAAAAGAAGGGTGAAACAAAACATTTTCTCAGTCTATTACTCAGCCCATACAAGAAAGTGGGGGAACTAGTAAGACTTTCACCCCTTTGCTCTCACTTCAAATAATGTCCAACTATCCTGCCATGTACAAGCCAGGGCAGTTTCTTCTGCTCTACAATGCACAGGTGTTCAGGTACCCCCTCCTTGGTGGCACCCCAGCACACAATTCTGAAGTGCCTTTTGAAGAAAGTTAGCAAGCAAAGTTAACACGACAGGCACATCTCATGCCTAGCAAACAGAATGATTCACAAAGCAATCTTTTCTTGGGTTTTCTTTGTCTCTGCTTTCTAGCCCTCTTCAGCAGCCTTGGTAATTAGGAAATATTTCCTGCTTTGTCAGTTCAGATTTATTTGTTCTTTGCTAGTATCCCCCACGTGGCTGGAATAAAAATCATTTGCCAGAAAAAATGGAAAGTGATGAAGAAGAAGGTGATTAATGACCTAACATTTTATTTTACCAGATAAAACAAGAGGGGTTTCACTCAGTTTGCCTCCAGATAGCGTTTTGTATTCATTTTGCCACACAGTTAGAACTCAATTTTATCAAAAGTGAAAATTCATAAACCTACAAGTGTTTGTGAAATATGAATGATTGATTGCATACAGCTAGCAAACTCTTGAAAAGATAAACTAATTCTGTGATGAACAACGCATTTCATACTCAATTAATTATACAGTACATTTTGTTTCAAAATATTAAATGCCTAGAACAGTCTTCTGCCTGAAAGCATCTGGGCTTTGTAATGAGACAAAAGTCTTGAGTTCAATCAGCTGTCTGTGCAAGAGTTTAGAATGACTTATGTCTGAATTAAAGAGAGGTTTAGGGCAGTGATTTCCTGGCAGGAAATTAATAATGAGCTAAATTAGAACATGCCTAGAGATGATTTAAACAACTTAGCTCACATTGTCTGTGACAGGCTGTCAATTTTTTTTTTCCAGTTCTACTATTGTCTAGTAAATCATTGAAATCATTAAAATGTTGGTAGTGCCTCATTGTGACTCATCCTGCAAAGCCAGACTCATTCATATCATCCTTCAGGCAAATTGTTACGGAACAGGGGAAAAAATCCAAATGGAGAAGGCAGCCACATTTGAACACAAGATGGGAGACGGGGAGATGAAGAGTGAACTCTTCCATTGCACAGGACGCTGTGGTTGAGCGTGGCAAAATGCAGATCTAGTGTTTCTGACTGAGATGGCTTTTAGTGTTGGTTTGTATTTTGTTAAATAAAGGGGAGCATCTGAGCGGATTTGAGTCCTCTTCATAATGCAGTGGATGAGCCAAATAAACTGGAGAGAAATAGCTGATGTTTCTCTGGCTCCTTCAAAAATGCTATCGGACTCAATCACCTTTTAATCCTTTTGAATCAGGGTACACCAAAGAGAATTTAAAATGAAGCAGAGAAAGATGGAGAGAGGGCTTTGAGATTCAGCATCCACATGCCTCAGCTGCTGCTAATGGAGAGCTCTTTCCCTAAGCAAATTATCAGGAAGTTCTCTCTGCCCGGTCAGGCTATGTCACGTCAAGATAAATTATTTTTTACCTTTTTCTTCTTTCAAGGTACAACAAACCCTAAATCATTTATCTTGCTGTCCAATTATTAAAAATTAATACTTAAAAACTAATATCATTTCTGCAGCTCCAGGGCAGGAATCAAAGAGGGCATGTGTAGTTAAGTGATGTCCAGTGACACTAAACTACCTGTCCGTGCTCAGAGATCTCGTTCAATAAGAGTGACAAAGGAATAGAGGCTGTTACTACAGGGAAACTGTGGTTTCATTGGCTCCTGCCAATGGAGGGCTAGTGGGATGATTGACACATGCTTCTGAAAAACAAACCAAAAACAGAAACAAAGCCCCCACTGTGAATGTTTTCAGAAGGGAGGCTGAAAGCAAAGGGGAAGTTACTCATGGCAGCTTCACTGTGGAGCAGGAGCTGTGCGTAACCCTGCTGTGGACATTCCTAAGAGGGTAAAGTGTCTACCTTTAGATTCCTAAAGATTCAGTGAACTTCTAAGCGGAGCAGCTCCACATAGCTTTGGGTCTTCAGATGCATGGCAGCGTTGCCCTGTCCTGCTGCGTCCTTGCTGGTGTGGGAGCAGGAATAGCTCCCAGGAGGAAGCCAGAGCTGTGGCAGCATGCAAGAGCACGCCCAGAGAAGAAAGATTCCCCACAGCCTCTGCTAGCCAGGTTGTGCTCACAACCCATGTGCTTTAGAATTATATTTAAATCCCCAGGGCTGCTTATTTTTTATACACAAATGGATCCCCTAGGACTGCAACAGAAAACTTTTGCGTCCCAGGGGAATGTACAAAATGCTGTAATACGAGTCCCTTCCCTCTGCGAAGGAAGAAAATGTCTTGGTTAAATATTTATCAACAGCAATACTCCGAAAAGTAATTTGGCTTTCAGAATATTTCAGAATATTTATTATTATTATTATTTTCAATGAAATATCCTAACAAGCCTAGTTCCCTTAACTTCTGTGGAGTTTATCCAAAACAGATCAGGTACAACATGGGTTTCTGTATTCAGGACTTTTCAGGCTTCTTCATGGGGTTGTAGCAGCTAATTTTCCAAGCATCAGCAACTTTCAGTGGATGAGAAAGACAAGTATGTGATGGGGGAAGTTGTAGGAAGGAGACAGAGCAGCATTTCAATATTTCTACTTGTTTCCTTTGTGGTCCAGACTTCTATTCAATTCAGTGGTATAACAAAGACACAGTATTTTCATGGAGAAGTAATGAAGCAGTAGATAAAATTAATGGATCTGTCGACATTGAAGTTCTCCTACTTGAAAACTGAGGTGGAAATTGTAATAGGGAATTAGAGGTAGAAAGAAATTATTGGAGAGTTTACGTGGTCTGGTATAGTGATGTTCATTTATATCTTAATGTGCTTGTTGCACTTAGGGTATTATTTACTGGCACTGCATTTTTAAGTTAAGTGAGGTTACTTAAAATATATGACTGGCTGTTCTTCTGCAGGATGTCTAGAAATAGAAATAAAATTAGTAATCTACTTGTTTGGTTTTTCTCTTCTCATGTTAATGTAGAGTTGTTTGATACTTTCTCAAAAACATTTGCTTTATCATAGTAGATAATTAAAAGTGTTTCTATTTAGGTTTTATTTTTCTTTTGTATTTTTTTCTTTCTTTTTTTTTTTTTAAGAAAGCAACAATAAATATCTTCTATAAAGTGCTTCAAAGTCAGGAAGCAGCACAGCAGTTTTATGGCGAGTACAACAACAATCACTAGATCCAAAGCTCCAAAGCCATTCACACTGATGCTTCTGCCTCTTTTTAAAGGGTAAAAAACTGAAGTGCATACACTGCATTTTATTGGAACAAAGGAACACAGAGCAATATTGACTTTAAAGGCCACTTTTCTACATGAAGTGGATGTGATGGGTTTGGGATACTATCTGGGTTTGATGTCTGCATTCTGATGGTGAAGAAGAGCCATAGTTCAGCTCTGGTCTTCATGAGCCTTCTATACTGAGCGGTTTCAACAAGAGAGTTTCTCAGACAATAGAACTCTAAAAGGAAGTGAGATATAACTATAGCAATCACATCATCCCCCAGAAAATTACACATTACAGTTTAAAAGAGTACCAATTTTCAAGTACATTTGTTTTGGGATAAAAGCCATGTTAACAAGCAATTAGCAGGTTTTTAAAACATGGACTTTTCTAGTATAATAAGAAATTTTAAAGAATTTTCAAGGAACAGAGGAATGACAAAGGAAGAGTTCAAGCATTGCAGAAGTAGTTTGATGCTATGAAATTTGAAAGAAACTAATAAGCATTCTGGATACTTTCAGAGTCACATTTGCAGGAAGATGTATGAGAGAACACAGCTGGACCTGCTCTCATTAGCTTTGGTTCTCTTTCTGCCTTGACTCACGTGAAGTTTGGCAGAGCATGGAAGTTTTCTAAATCTCTAGCCAGTTCTTGGTTTTATGCTAAGTAATACTTTTCTATTTCCAGAGTGTTGTCTATTTAATTGTTTTATCTTAATATAAGGCTTTTTTGTTTGTTTGTTTGTTTGTTTGTTTACAGTATTTGTTTGGTGCTAGTTTGTTCAGCTTAAAATCTTCTTTCCACCACCCCATTTTAAAGAGCCATACCTCATTTATCCCCTTCCTGGACTGCAGCATTTATTTATTTATTTTAACCAGGAAGTGTGCTCTTTTCTCTTTTACTGCTCAACTATTTAGGCAAACTTAAGGTTGAAACTCCAGTAACACTCCAATAACACTTAGAACTTTACAGAAATTCTGAAATTATTAAGGTTTAATAGGATTAATTGTTACTCCAAATATTTTTGTATTTTTGTTTCCAAAGTTCATTCATCTTTATTGACTATATCTAAAAAGTCTGCGCAGTCACAGTGATACACAGTTTAACTAAAAAAAAAAAAAAAAAAGTTCTCCAGCAGCATAAGATTCCAACATTTAATAACTGTGCTCTTGTTGATGGTGCTCTATGATTTTAGGAGACCAGCGGCTGTGTCACAGTGTGAGTACTAACTCACATTAGCACACATTGAGGGCACCGCAGTGACCACTTGGATGTTGATAATTCCCCCAAATCTCCCAGTACCCATTTGTAGTCATCTCTCTCCCCTTTCCTAAGTACAGTAATCTTTCCTGGTTAGGGCAGCACAAGAATAATTTGTACATTTATTAGAAGGCTGGTTTTCAATTACCTTCCAAATACTGCCATAGATTGAAAGCATGGATTAGCCAGACAAATGATTCAAAGCTAATTAGTTAAAAATAGATTCTCTTTTTCCAGATACTCTTTTAGTCCCCTATAGCTATTTAGCACTTTATAATGAGCAGAATTACACTAGTGGGCCACCTTTTAAATACATTTTCTCCTTTAGAAAATCAATAAAGACCTTTTAAAAAAATTCAATAGTCAACACCCATGACTTATACAGGTGACTAATTCAATACAATCAACATATCAAGTGATTTTAATTCTTTGAGTGAAGGCAAATTGTCACTGCTTACTAGAGCACTAGCATTAAAAGTTCATCTTTGAAAATTACAAACTGTCATTATAATTTTTATTTTTGCTTATGTAAACTTTTTAGATAACGCTTTCTGCATTTGCTAGAACAGACCCTGTTTGAATACAAATTACTCTTGAAAACAAAATAAATCATCCCCAAAGTAAATCTTAAGCAGAAACATAAATTTCAGTTGATGCAGCAGCACAGTTACACGAACATCAGCTGAGTAACAAGATACATACAGAACCGGATTGCAAGCCAAGCAATACTACATAAACTTAGCAGGCAATGATCCATTAAATGAGCCCTCCTATACATGATTTCAAGCCTAGGTTTGGAGCAGCACTATATAACAGACCTCATTCAATTACACAGTGAGAAGGAAGCAATAGAATTTAAATATAAAATAGCACTGAAGTTACGGTGAAGCAAAGGGAGGATATCTCAGAGAGAATAGGGTACTATCTGGGAGGAAAACAATAAATTTTTGGTAGAAACACTAATTAAAAAAAAACAACCAACCAACCAAACAAACAAAAAAAAAACCACAACCAACCAAACAAAAAACCTACCCTCAACTATTTATGGATTATAGCAATTTACTAGTTACAAAGAGCAGATTGAGACCTAACTGACAGGCCTGTCATTTGCCAGTTTTCACATCAGTATTTACAGTTTTAGATAAGCTGATTTTTTAAAAATATTTTTTATTTTAAATAATTTTTATTTTTATTTCCCATGCTGAAATTATTGCATTTGAAAATTTGCAGGGAGTGTACCACTGTATATTTTACTCAACAAAGCCTGTTTCCCCCATGCTCAGAATAAAATTTTTGTGAGATCTGTGCAAAGCCACTGTTTTGTTTTGTTTTGTTTTGTTTCTGTAGTGGAGAGTTTGATTTTCTAAACACTTAGGTTTATTAAATGCAATACATCACTGTGCTCTATTACATACAGAACATCTGATTATTATTGGAATAAATCAACTTTTTTCCAATTCTTTTCTTTATCCCCTGTTAATGCACGATTTTGAGTTGATGACCTTTAAAGTTCTCTTAACACGGTTACAACACACTAAGCTGAATAGAAGGGAAATCAAAGATTCCATGTAATTAAAGGAAGATTTTTTTTTGTATAAGACTTACTCAGATCTCACCACTTTCCAATAAATACAGGTTTAGCATATCTGGGAAATGCAATATTTTTGTTTGCTACTTAATTGCATTTAGTTTTCTTCTGTAAAGTGTCTGAAAAGTACCCCAGGATTGCAATCAGATTACAGTTTTTAAATTGTCATGAAGATGGATTAGATTTGTTGTACCATTCACTAGTCTCATTACAATTATCATCACAAGAATGAATTCATAATATGTCATTTCCTATTTAATAAAGGCATTGTCATTGCAGAATGTGAAATGAGGATTAAAATGCCTCCCACATTCCGCACAACGCGGCGGTACTGTAAATCAGACCATTTTGACCTTTTCAATGCTCAGTTATTTGATGTGTTAGCCAAACCTATTCCCTGGTTACTTGCAACTGGGTGAACATGCTATTGGGCAGCTTTTGCCTCCATTTGAGATGTTAGGCTAAGAGTGGAATTAGGATGTCAGAGTTGGCAGATTGGACATCAGAAAGTCTTTATCAAGTCATGCATTCCTGTTTGCACATAAATTTGAAAATGTTAGAGACAGAATCGAGGCTGCAAAGGATAGAGACTCTGAAGTAAATTGCCAGAAAGAACTTTGTAATATGGCAGTTTCTTGTAAAAACCCATGCTGATGTTTATCTTTAAAAAAATACACTCAAATTAACTTACAAAACTAGAAAGACCATTTAATAGAAGAGAAAAAAAAGGTATAAAGAATAACCACCACTAATATATATATATGTATATATATATAATATATTAAAGATGTTCGGCTACTGTGTTAGATTATGGTGATTATCTTACCACACAGAACAAATGTATTGTCATGAACTAATTTGAGATATTAATGCAAAACTATCACCCCTTCCTTATTATATCTCTTCCTTTCCCCCCAGGCCCCAAACAAAGCCTCACATTTCCTTCTGTAATGTTAGTAGTGGAACAGTAGCTTTGCCAGCTGGCCTTCAAGGAGGATATTGTTATCCAAAAAGTGGCATGGAGCATCATTCCTCTTCTTGTGCTGGCACCTGTTTTCCTGTGGCCTGGTATCTAATAATCAGTACTGAAGATGACAAGCCAGTGGGGGGAGTAGTGCAGTAGATGTTTCAATATTTGTTCCTCCACACTTGGGCAATGATAGTTAAATACTCAAATGATTATTTTAAAGATGGTGCAATACAGGAACAGAATAAACGTCAAAGAGTCTCTACTGCTTAGCCAAAATTTTCATAAGTAGTAAGAAATGCAGGTGGCAGTACTTGTAAAGGGAAGTTATTTTCAAGAATTAATTGGTTCACCCTTTCTAAAAATCTCACAACTTAAATTTATGCACCCCACCATTTTTCACCACTGTTATTGATATTAAACTTAGGTCTATTAAAACTATTTTAATACTTTGGATTTTAAATACTTTGGATTTTAAAATCTGAAAATAAATTGTGGAAACTATTGAAATAAAACGATTAGAAGAAAGGTACTTTTGCTATTGATGATGGTTGAGAAATTGAAGATTTAAGCTAGTAATAGGGCAAGAGAAAAAGGAATAGAAAATGTAAAGCAATATGAAATGTAGGCTGTTGAAAATCTTGATAGAGCATAACTCATTGAGCTAAATAAGTAAAGAAAAATATCAGTAGATTTGTACAAGTATGGTATGCATCACAAGCCTTTCAGGGAGAATACATGAAAATATGGATTTTAAAATGAATTAGGAAATCAATAAAAGACTTTCATTAGATACAATCTTATAAATGAAAAAGTATGTGAAAACCAGGCAAATGAATTCATTTTTTTTTTTTTTTTAATTTGATATGAGATTGAAATTTAAATAAGTATAAACTTTTGGTCACTTTGTGTAGCTTAAAACTAAGTCTGCTGCTTGACTTCATTGCAGAATTATAAAAGCTGCTTTTGGAGAACAATACTTAACTCTGCAAGCTGCCAAAGTGATTTAGTTTTGGGAGGCGTGTTTTGAACAGCTCCAGCTTATTTTAGTCTTTCTAACAAATAACTGAATTTGAATCCTTGAAGAGTACATGTGACTCAGATTGGTAAATTGACATGTATAATATTTACTTAACTAACCTTTAATTTTGGGTGCAGAACTTGAAAGTCCCAGTGGAAATTAAAGATCCTGAGCAGAAAAAAATATGAATTTTCTGTTACTGAATCTTCTCTCTTTTTTTTTTTTTTTTTTGAACTCGGTGTTAAAAGCTATATAAATTAAGAGGAAAATGTCTCTAGATCAATCTACCTAATCTTTCTTTTTTCTTTTCGTTTCCTTTTTCTTTTCATTTTTCTTTTTATTTTCTTTTCTTTTTTCATTTTCTTTTTTCATTTTCTTTTTTTCATTTTCTTTCTTTTTCCCTTTATCTTTCTCTTTCTTTTCCATAGATTTGAAATAAGTCTAAGGGAAGGAACATCACATACTTTCTATCTTTTTCAGGAACTGTTTTGTTTTATATATATATATATGTATATATATATATATAATTTATGCTTACACTGTTAAGTGTTCACGTTGATAGAAGGTTTGTACTTCTGAAATTTTCCATATACCTTCAGCAAAATAGTATTTGCTACTGTGTAATTTTACTTAGGATTAATTTCCTTCTCTGTTAGCTTTTGGAGAATCTAGGACAAGTCACTCAGATTGACCCAGGCTTCAGAAAACTCTCAGCAGGGTACATGGAAATGTAGGGTGCTGAGCTGCCATCTGCATTTCTAAAAACATTTTCTGCTTTCTGCCCATAATTTTTATCTGTGCACTGAAGCAATTGTTTTTCTTTCTCACTTGGATTTCTTTTTTTTTTTTTTCTTTTTTTTTTAAATGTTTTAATGTTGAAATTCTCTTGCTCAGCTCCAGCTCATTCAGTTTTGTTCTGTCCAACTCCTATTTAGTAAAGGAAGAAGTCAGAGTAAAGACATGAAGAGCAGTAGGTAACATGGCTCCTGCATAGGGGAAGTTTAATGTGTTTGAAGATAGGAAGTTTTAACAACTATGCAGCATTCAAGCACTTAATATACTTGAATATGATCTGAATTAAGTCTGCCTGTCTTTCTTCATACTTATATCACATTTATTGCAGCAATTTTGTAGCACCTAAAAAGATGGTATTATTCTGAACAACATATATAGGAAAATATTTACCTTTCCCTGTTTACCATGGTGATTTCAAAAAGAACCCCGCCAGTTATGTTTTGCTCCTCCATCTCCTTTCCAGAGTTCTGTTTTTGTTTGTTTGTTTGTTTGTTTGTTTTTCCTTTTCCTTTTCCAGAAGCTGATTTTGAAAAGCAGTGGAAAAGAATGAGAAAGAAAAAAAAAAAAAAGAAAGAAAAAAGTAAAAACTGTTTATGAGAGTTTCCATTTTGTTTGACTACAGCAGCAGTTAGGTTTGTTCTAGATGATGTTGCTTTAATGGATGTACCAAGTGATTCTTGTAACTGTAGCTTTGCCCAAAATGCAAAAATCAGTGCATTAAGTTTTACTACTTAGAATTACCATGGCTCTGAAGCGGTGGTAAAAGTCACCTTGGAAAAAGCAGAGAGAGACGATGTTTAAGAAAGTCTAAGAAAAGAAACGAATGCTCAAAGTTTGGCTTTTCAATCTGTCATGCTGAACAGCCCTGTTTTCAAAGGCACAGAGTAATAATTAACTTAAGATCCATTTCCTCCTATTGACTGTTAATTTTATAAGAGAAAGTGAGAAGCTGAAACAAAATGTCTCCTGGATCGATGCCATTTCTTTATTTCCATACAACCAGGGCCCCGACTCTGTGGTTGGTTATAGCCCATATATTTTCTACATATTTTCTGCAATGTTCATTTTTATCCTTTCCATCTTGTAAACCTGTTCTGGAGGTTCTCATTGTTTTCATTGCTGTTGAGAAGAGAGACTGTGTATGGAGAAGGAGTTGAGACTGAAAACTGCAAAAGTTTATTAAAGCTGATGTATATGGGTACTTTGCTCACCTAGTAAGCACTTTCAGTAGTTTTATCATATCAACATCTGAATGCAAACCCCAGAGCAATGTACAAAATACCCATTTATATCCTTCATTATATCCTTCCACAGAGTGCCGAAGAGGACCTTCCTTCGTACCATGCCATGCTTATGATGTACTATATTTTAATCAGCTTTTTACCCCATCTTCTAACAATTTATAAAAGTATTTTCTTACATTAATTATTTCACTCTTATTGGCATTCAGGGTCTAATAATTAATTGTCCTAGAGAAATTCATTTCTCACCAACACATCGTTGTTTTCTGCCTTTGCTTTAGAACAAAGTTGATGTGCTGTAAATCATTCTCAGTCTGAATATTGCTTGCATCCTTAATTACAGTTCTTGGAAGACCAATATCTCTCTTGCAGGAAAAAAAAAAAATAATAAAGAAAGCCAAAAACTTTCACAAAAAGTAAAAAGTAGACCTAAAAAGAAACCTTTCACATAGTTTAGGTTCAGCTGTCTGATTTGTAACTGCTGATTGTAAATTATCTAACCAGATGGTCTTAGATTAAAATGATGAAATAAATTCATTGTACAGAAATTGCAGATATAGGCTCACTGGGTGGTTTATTATAAACTGCTCTTGTTAACACCAGCCTTTTCATTCTGGGGCTACAGAGCAGTTACAGAACACGAATCAATCCTATGGAGTTACATGTCTGAATGGTAGAGATGCCTCACAGATTGATAGATCAGCTCAGAATATTTATAAGAGAACAAAATAAACACGTTCTGGTGTTGAACAAAGTGAGACCCTGCTTTTACCTGAGAACTGTGGATGGTCTCCATTATAACGTTTGCCCTTGCAAATTAAAATGAAATCTCTTTGGTTCTTCCTGACCTGAAGTGCAGGAGAGATCCCAAAAAGTACCTAAAATGCCTTTTACTCATCACAGCTATTTCTGTAATTCCAAGGGTACAATCCTAGAGTTAATCCTGGTGGAAGGGGCATTATCTAAGGTAAAAAGAGAGATGGTGCATTCTTCTAGTCTGTATTCTATGTAAACATCTTGTGTTGGTGCCCTGATGGAAATAGTTTCCTATTTATCCTGCTTATTACTGTGTGCTTTAAGCATTATCCTAAACCAGCCTGGTCCCTGTAATCCAACGGGTCCTGATCTTCTGTAGCCTTGAAAGGAAGGAGTGTATATTGACATTTTAGATTATTCTGTGTTACTGTATTAAAAGGGACATTTCACTCTTTTTTTTTTTTTTTTTTTGCGTGCTGAGATTAGTACCTTCTCCCTGGTTCCAAAGTCACAGTTCAGCAGAGGAAAACCCTCTGTGTTTCACCTTCACCAGCTGTCCTCTTCTTACATGGGTCCCCAGGCAAGAAATGCAGATAAATCTGAACTGCACGGAACACCTCCAAGGAGCAAGTTTCACCTTGGGAGCAGCACCCTAAATGAAGCTGAGCACAGTGAGAGGCTGCTCAGCAACGTGTGAGAGACGCAGGCAAAGAGGGAGCACAGCAGGAGGAAGCATTTTTGGCAAGGAGGCAGGGGATGCAGATATGAATGAGTCTGAAGCACAGGTTTGTCAGAATAATTTTCTCTGAGTTGTCGTATGTCTTCTCCATTCTTTAGGGCTTTCCCTGAGTGGTTGTACTGCTGAGAGTGCCGCATTCCCATTGCGAGCCTTGATGAAAGGGCAGAGGATCAAACTGAAGAGGTGACAAGTCATTACCCATACTCTGGAAGAAAATTCATCTCAGAAGTGACAGATTTAGTATATACAAAGATGCAGAGAGATTTTTTTTCCCTACTTAAACAATATGGTTCCATTTTAAATGGTGACATATTTCTATCCTTCAAAGAATAAAGAGATATCTACCTGCCAAAAACAAATCATAGCTGCTGTCAGAGACTTCTCCCTCTGATGCCTTCATATCAGGTGCATTCAGCACTCAAGTGCATGACACAACCTGAACCTTTGATGTGCACTGGATTTGCACTGAAGTGGAAAGACCTTGTGCTGGAAAGGGAATCTGGGGCTGTTCCTCCTATGTGCCCTTCCATCCCTACCTTTGAAGGATGATGACCTGAAGACTGACACCTGTAGTGTCAATATGCAATATTCAAGCAGGCATTTTGTTTTTTAATGTTATATTATCACTTAGATATAATTGCAGGTATAGCAGAGGGCATTTTTGAGACTACCTTCTCTGACTCAAAATAAATTATTCTTATGGTGTAAAATAATATCAGTCAATTATTTCCTCTTCCTCCCTCCTTTACACGGAACTCCTAGCCTTTGTCTTGGGGGATCACAACTTTTCTGTGCAAGTAATACATAAATTACAGCCAGGAACACTTTTGTATGGCCATACGCAGGCTCCTGGGGTGAATGTGCACCGACATGCAAAATGGACCTGCAAATTACACGGACAAGTCATATAGAAAACCAGGCTAAGTATCCAACACATTCTTTTGTTTAATTTATAACTTGCAAGACTTTAGCTAAGCCAGGTTAATTATGTAAACAGCACAACAGGATATTTTTGCTTCTGCTGGTTAATTTTCTGCAATATTTCAGGTCAGTAATTTTTTATTATTATTTTTTAAAATTTATTTTTTAAATGTTAATGTATTAATATATTAAATTTAGCTATTGTTTCCTGAGATCTGCTGGATCCTCTGGAGGGTCTTTACAAAACACAATTTCATCCTACACCTGGGCTGTTCTTTTTCTCTTTTAAATTGCTGTATTACTGGAAGTTGCTAATACAGGAATTTTTTAATTCTCCTTGTCCAGTCACAAAATCAGTGGACCCCAGCTGTTAATTTTTTAAAAAAACAGTACTTCCCTTATATTTCTTTGCATTATTTAGAAATATTTTGCTAAAATAAATTTGCAAAATTAAAAAGAAGTAACCAAGTTCGGCACCTATCCTTCTGTGTCTTATACCTCCAATATTTCTGATATGGTTATCTTGGCATGCACTGCGTGAGTAAATGTCATTTATTACCCAAATTTTAAAATTAAAGAGGGTTGAAAAGATGGAAAAAAGTGTGCATTGCTGTTTGTTCCCTATTTTTCCTGAAGCTGATCTTCTTCTGTAATGAATGCAGTACCACGAATTGATCTTTCCCAAAGGACTTCCAAAACTTTAAAACAAATAAATAAATATAACCCCCCAAAACATCATAGACTGTTGATGTTTGGAGCACATCCCCTGCCTACCCCCTGAGCATCTCAGCCAGATCCCCTTGCGAAGGTTTTTGGCAGCAGCAACACACCGATCTCGAGCTGCGCTGCCTCATTTGCTGCAGCCTGACCCCATCACCTGAGGACACGTGGGTGCAGATGAGGCAGGTTTCCTCTCTTCCTCCCATCAAGGCCTGTACAGATGCTGCTTCCATCCTGGCTCATGTTCTGCTAGCTGTGTGCTAACTACTTGCATTTAATGAAAGCTGAGAGGAAGAACAACTATGTCTTAGGAACACCCAGATTTTCTTTTCCTTGTTTTGCAAAACTCTGAATTTCCTTAACCCGGCTTTGCAATTAGGAAAGTGATAATTTCTGTCTTTCTGACAGCTGAATTATTTCAAAAACATACCCACACAGTCCACAACAGACAGTAGAATAAAAAGTCCAATATAACATGCAATGGGCTCAGTTATTTACATGGGACTACAAACCATCGCTTGGGTCTTAAAGGTGCACTGCTTTACACTAAACCTGCAATAAAATGCCTGCTTGAAAATGAGATAAGGACAGAAGCTCCACTTACTGAGAGCTAGATATTGCTGTATGGACACAAACTTATGGCTTGTTTAAATATCACATAGATACAATTCAAGCCTTCTGCCCAATTTAGGAAGATGATGATGATGAGGATGTTTTTGAGGTTACATGATTAAATTGTGGGCACACATGCACTCAAAGAAATATTTCTGATGCTGTTTTAGGGTGAGCTTTCTGATGATGTGTAGGACAACTTGAGAGTGGGAAAAACTGTGTTGAATATTTAGGATTCTAGACACCTCTGGTATATTGCATTGACTCTTAGCTCTACCTCAATGAAGAAGCAAGTTCATATCAATTCTTTTGAAAAGTTTAGTATGTTTTGTAAGCTTTTAACATCACCTATATGTATGGTTGAAGTGTAATGTATCCTCAGTGAATGAGTGAATGCTCATCCCCACACAGATTGCTTCTTGTGCCATGAGCAAACCAAGTATGAAAATGAACAGTGGATGCTAAATGCCAGCAAATACTAAAAGGAAGAGTGCTCTAACAGATGACACTCAAAAAGCTCTGGCCAGAAAGGAAACAACCCAGTGCTTTCCACAACCTTGAGTACTCTGTTCAAGAGACAACTTTCTAGTATTGCTGGATGAATGTCACATTTCTGCAGGCCAAAATGTGTCTCGGACAAACCTAACTCTAAGACCTGTACTTGATATAGCTTCCTCTTTATAATTTCCCAGCTTGAAAAAAATGGTTTTGGTAGAGGACTCCTAAAGCTCAAGTTAAGAACTGACATAAGAGAGCTGGGATATTTTACTGGGACTAGCAGAGCAGCAGGGATATACCAGTGATTAAAATCACATATTTTTATTTGAAGCTGAAAAAGAAAGTTTTTGAACTTTCTCGAAAATCTTTTCCTCCTTATTACCCAAGTCATTCAGGATAGCTTATTCTCTTAAAAAAAAAAAAAACAACAACACAACCCAACACAAACACCTCAATTTAGATTTCTCCTAGACCCCCTTCCAGTCTTCTAAGGCAGCAGGAGGAAGGTGGTGAGCCAAAGAGTGCTATTATAACACATATAAAGAGTTATGAAGGCAAATTATTCAAGAAAGAATAAAAATGTTGAGTTCCCCAACTTGTAGAGAACGATCCATTTCTAGTAATTGCCCAATACCTCACAGAACACGGATGTTTAACATGAAAGATTTTGTATACGAAGCACAGCTAAACCATCAAAATATTCAATGCCTATAGTTTCTACACATTCCCATTTTTTCCTTAATAAATGTTATATTAAATCCAAGCCACGTTATTTCATGGAAATAATCATTTCATAATTATTCAAGTCCACATATGTTTAAAACAGTTTAAGAAATTTTAAAATTCTCTGTGCTGTCGAAATATGAAAATACACGTATTTTGGAAAATATCATTGACCAGAATTGAGACATTTAGGTTTTGATTTATAAGGCCTTTGATTAGCACCTTTCTCATCAAGGGTCAACCTTTTATACTTCAAGCAAAAGCATCTGTGTGCCTAAGTGTCAAATTAGTGATAAATTACACAGTTAAACCCGCTATGCTTCAAGAGCCTTCTGAATTAGTGGTTACCTACCCACCAGTGAACTGTTGCAGAAACAGACAGTGATTGTATTAACCTGCAATTGAATTATGTCACTCTTTTTTGTCATCATTGCCTGTGTTAAAAGCTATTGTAATAAAAGCAAATACTTATTTCTGGCAGAATTTTTACTTCTTTGTTTAATCTCTTTATCATGGCCTGTTGATGCATCTTCTCACTAAACAAGACATAAAATACCAAAAGAAATGTTAAATTAGAATCTTTTAATAACTAAATTTTAAAAACTATTGAATTAAACATGGCAATATTTCTTTCGTGGAAGAATTAATGTTCATCCATGCAGAAAAATTTGAATGTAACATTATTTAAGCAATTTGAAAGTGAATTAAAGATTCATCCATTGTATCAGGTATCTGACTTCAGGCTAACATTTTAATCTCAACCATTGTTACAGTGTTTGCCATTCAAAAACTCTGAGAGATAAAGATGAAGGTTAATTCATGCAGAACGAAAATTCAGTTCCTTGTTGATAAGTCTGGTTGGGTATCAAGGAACCGCAAAATATGCTAAAGGAGTTATTGTTTACATTAGTATATTAGGCATCGGTTACACTGTTTGAATAATTATTTTTAGCTTTTGCATTTCAGATTTATTTCTATTTTTAGACGTTATTTTCAGAGTTGCTATGCTGACCACAGGATTGTATTTTTTTTTTTTCATGTTGTAAGAAGATGCACAGATTTCACTAGAACCATTTGTAAATATTTTTACAGTAGCTGATTGACAAACAGTTTTCTGGGGTGAATTGGCCTAAAAAAAAAAAAAAACAAAAAACAAAAAAACTGTCACTTTTTAGCATTTTCCATTTGCTAATTTATTGTCCTTCTCTGACATTTTTTCAACAGCAGACCTGACTCATCTCCTGGCTAAACAGGTACAATTTCTTCATCTGAGCTACTCCTGAATTTTAACTGGGAACAGTGAGCACAGAGTCAGATTAATTATATCACGTTCAGACCAGCTGAATCATGTTGAGAAATAACAGCAATGGGGGCCTGACGTGGTCAAAAATACAGTTCTTTTTGGAATGGGGAAACAAAAATTGTCGCTAGCATGAACAGAGCACTTGCTATACATCAAATACATTAAAAATGTATTTTTTACTGTAAATTGTAATTGTAAACTGTAAAAAATGTAATTACATAATTAGCGTACATATATAAAATACATATTAGAATATGTGATACATTATTCAGCATTTGAAGGAGCCTCTATCAACAGGTTGGAAGAACCTGCATCATACAGGATAGCCTGCCCTGGGGTAGGCTCTGCTCCTCCTCATCTCTTGCCCAGTACTGGCTCTAGCACCGAGGTAAATCTCACATTGAAAACATCAATGATACAGCTGTGGACATGGCTGCCATATTGCTGTTCTGTTCTATCTCAACAATACCTCGCAGCAGGCGTTGGTTTCTTGCAGCTTTCCTCTAATTGGGTGTCTTTTCTAAATAAAATGGTGCATTTTTGAAGAAGTGAAGAGAGAGAAATCATACACTTCAAAATTAATTTTTACCACATAGTTGTAATGATCTTTTCCTTTCCCTTGCTAAAATGCAAAAGTGAAATATTTTCCCCTTACACCAGAACTGCCAAGCCTGTTTCTCTTCTATTCTCTCGTAATTATCAACAGAAAGTAGTCAGCTCTCCTAAGAGCTGAATATAATGAGCCTAGTTCTGCCTACTTTAATTAGATGACCAGGTTAGAAAGATAATTAGTCATTCCCCTTAGTGATCACCGCAGACAAACTGCTATATATTTGTATGTTAATACACAGGTAGCTATTTTGTGCATCATTTTGTGCACCATTGTGCATCAGACTCTTAACTGTCAGATCCTGGTTACCGCGGTTCAGGTGTAGAGATGAGGTCCCTTTGATTTCCTCATGAAGGAGAAAAAGGAAGACTAGTGTATTAGTCCATGATACGGAAAACAAGCAACTGTGTTAAAGAAACTTCATAGAACTGTTTCCATTCCCTACCAACATCAGTTTGGGATCAGTAATTCCACCTTTAATACACAGATATCATGAAATCAGAATCAGATGATGATGATCAGATATCACATAGCAGAAAAGACAGGCTACAGTGGTGTGACATTCTTAAATCTATTAATTGAAGTTAGGCTGCAAGAAAATGTGCAGCAATCAGAAAAAAAGCATCACATTTGGTTAGGATGCTATTATCATTTAACTGTTATAAATATGCTAAAAATCTGTTACTTTATACTTTATTTTTATTTTTTGTAATGACGCATTTATTAGAAACTAGCTGTATTTCAGTGGGTGGAGAATTATACAGAGCAGAAGCTACAGGGATGATTGATTGTTATCAATAATTACATGTTCCGACTAAATGCTTTCAGATTCCTAGTGTTGCTGTTTCTTGTACATGATTTTCTTCGAATCTCCTTGAACAAAAAAAGGAAACAAACCAGAGCAAGAACAAAAGAACAAAAACCTAAAGCCTTCTCACAGAGACTCAACCTTTAAAGCTTTTTTTTTTTTTTTTTTTTTTTTTTTTTTTTTTTTGTGTTTCACTAGAGTTATAGAAAAGCTTTAATTACTGATTGCTCATACTACATAGAACCAGCAAGAAGAAAGGTCATTGAAGTTTTCCTACTCTCTCTTGAGTACATCTCTATAATAGTCCTAACTTACAGAGGGGAATGTAAACAGTTTTTCTTAATATTTACTCTTCTGGCCTCACCCAAAATGAGTTCTATATGCTTTGTGCATGACGTAGAGTTTCTAATGAAGATGCTATCTGTCTCCCTCCCTCATTTTCAACACTTGGAGAGGCCACACTCCTGATGATCTCTTCTGGGAGGCTAGAGGGTGAGTATCACCATTTTGGTAAAATCTTTACATTCTCCTAGATACTAGATGAACCCTTGGTTAAGAACATTGGAGAGGAATGAACAACTACTAAAACCAGAGTACGGTGTGCCATTCCTAGTTGCACTGTCAGTCTCAGTCCACACCCAGAACACTTCTGGTTCAGAGAGGAGGAAACCAGCAACAGCACAAAGACCTGATAGTGCATCCGTAAGTTACTAGCAACTCCAGTAAGTTTTTGTACTTTTATTTTATGATACAATATAAATATTTTAGAGAAACCTAAATGTGTTGTTAGACAATGGCAGCAATAAAAGTGATGCATGTTTGGAAGTGTTATTTGAAACACGGATTATGTCTAATATAGAGACTAACTGAGTTGAATTTTTTCTTCCCTCAGCCCAGAGGAGCCAGTAAATTAATAACTTGCACAGGAGTTAGGAATCAGCACATAGACACATATATGAATACACAATGCAAATAGCTGAGGCTGGCTGCTGGACTCAAATATAAATGAATAAATTTATTCAAATTGATTCATAAAGTACTGATTTTTTTTAAAAAAAACTAGGAACTGAAGAAAATTTAAGACAAAATAAATTGCTTTGGGATGAAACCTTTATTGAGACATGTCAGAGAAAAGCAGAGGAAAATAAGATTCACCAAATACCTAGAGAAGAGATGGTGTTAGCCTGCCAACATTGCCTGCTCCAGTTTGTACAAACAATTGCATTTTCTCTTAGATGAACTAGTAGTGAATGCAAATGGTTTCTTTTCTAATAGTGTCTTATGCTTCTAAGTGTACCTTAGCTACTAGCCACACATTACCATTGAATTGCACTTTTCTTGCAGTGCTACCCTGCTGCGCTATGTTTACTGCTATCACAGGCCTTTAGAAATTAAGACATATTTCAAATATGATTACTTACTCGATGTTGGGCTTTGGAGGTTGCTTTTTTGATCTGGTGAATATCTGCT
This sequence comes from Heteronetta atricapilla, assembly GCA_011075105.1. Classification (NCBI taxonomy): domain Eukaryota; kingdom Metazoa; phylum Chordata; class Aves; order Anseriformes; family Anatidae; genus Heteronetta; species Heteronetta atricapilla. Next base: position 2,731,746 of record CM021737.1, read on the forward strand.
ACCAGACTTTACAGAGATATCTAGAAAGGACTATTTTACTATGAATTTGCATCTAAGGCATCTACTGTGAATTTAAGCTGAATCTTGGAAGGTTAAATTCATTTTTATCACAAAAATGGGACTTTCAGCACCTTTGGGAGGAGAAAGACAGATGAAAAAGAGAACATGATGAGAGCTCTGAAAAGAGAGGCATACAAAAAATGTGAACTGCTGAATTTACTGTCTAGCTATAATGAGGAATTGCTCAACAATTAGGTTAAATTATGCAGCTGTTTCCTAGTATATTGTGCTAATGCATCTGAGAAATTATGATTTTCTAATTGGAGAATGTTATGTGGAGGAAACTGTAGCATTCCCCGTTCCTGCAACAATTCATTTCATGATTAAAAAAGGAAGCCAGTATTTTTGCAGCTGGCAGGAATAGGCAATAAAAGATGACAATCCAAGGAGGCCTGTTAGTCACTGACACAATAAAACAATCCCCAACAAAAGCTGCAGAAGGAAAGGCAAAAAAAAAGGCAAAAAAAAAAAAAAAAAAAAACAGGAAAGGGCACCAACGACACACAGCCGCAGCTCATCGGTTTCTGTGGAGAGGTGACTATATAGCCCTCCAGTAGGAGCAGCAGCTTTGAGTGTTTCAAAGCCAAGTGGTTGAAAATGGAATGGGAACAATTCAATCAATGCTTTAAAGCAAAAGTTTCCTGTAGAACAGGGGTGTACATCAGCTTCAAAAGAAAGAAAAACAACTTCAGTATTCAGTGAGTCTTAAAAATCTTTAACTTATTTTCTTGGATTTTTTGTTTGAATAAGAAGTGGAGATTCAGAAATATTAAATATTATTGTAAAAGGGAATATATTCGAGTTTTACCTTTTGCATGTGAAATGGTCATAGGAAAAATGGGTACATAAGACAGAAAAAAAAATGAGGTATGTTAATTGGAACAGGTGGCTTATTTTTACTTCATTTTTGACCATCTTGAATTCTTAAACTATTTACAACTCTCATCTAAAAAATTCACATACAAAGTTGTATTTCCCATTGTTTAAATTTTTATTTATGCAAAAAAAGTCCAACACAAAACAACACAAAAACTCTAGATGAAAATGCATAATAGCTTTTGAGGAAAAAAATAAAAAATGAAAGCTTTTCAATTAGTATCCGTAGTTCAGATGATCCTTTCATTCTAATCATCTGTTTTGCACGATTCTTTTGTTTTAGTCAGCATTTCCTTTTTAAGAAGGTTGAATTGGGGGAAAATATCATTTTATTTCACATCTTATGAGACTGAATAACGTAAAATGAGGCTGTGCCATGCTTCATGACCATGCATATTTAAACACTTCCTATAAATAACTCTACTTTTGTTTTAATCTTGTGACAAAGCACTGCCTGAAAATGAATAGTTTCATGATAATGAAGAAACCTAAGAAAATACCATTTGGAATCATTCTTGCTTTTGTTTCCACCAGTTGTTCTAGAAAGGCAGAGCAGATTTGGCCTTTTAATTTCCTTGAGCGATCTAATTTCTTAATCTACTTCTGTACTAACAAAAGTCAGTTATATTGAGTTTGAGTATTATTCATTACAGGAAAGGTTTTTTTTTGTTTTTTGTTTTTTTTTTTTAATAAAACAAACACAGCACAACAACTTCATCTATGAAGCAAATTTCAAGATGTTTTTCAAACTTATTCACTATGTATCTAAGCTGAAGTTCACCTAACTGAGGGAAAGACTTGAATTAAAATTATTTAGTTTTCCCATTTATCACAGCACAGAATCAGAGTCATAGAATCATTTAGGTTGGAAAAGACCTCTAAGATCACCGATTCCAACCTTTAACCTAGGTCTGCCAAGACCATCACTAAGCACTACATTTACATGTGTTCTGAAGACCTTCTGGGATTGTGATTTAACTACTTCCCTGGGCTGCTTGGTTGAACGAATGAAATTTGGGAAATATTCTAAAATATAAGAATTCTTCAGAAATGGCTTTTAAGGGACTTAAAATAATCTTTAACTAGTTAACTGAGTAGGGACCAATGTCTCCCATTTTAATGCGATGACTGGTTTGAACTAGCTAATGCATATAGCTGCTTATAGCTGCTACATCTCCAGTGTGTGGTGCTCACGTTTGTTTTCATCTCTCCCTCCAAAGTAATTGATCCTGTTGAGATGCTCAGGCATTGTGAGGCCTTCTTACTTTGTTTTGTGTTTATGAGCTTGCGAAGAATCACGAACTTTCCACCTCTTTGAGGGAATACAATAACGTACCTTGCATTTGAAGGAGGGGAAACATACTTTGCTTTTGGGGAACCATAGGCTTCCTTGAATAATTAACCCATCTCCAGTGGTTTTCTGGTCTGAGATGAACCTTGTCTCCTCTTTCTACCTGGATCTCTTTGCTAAGCTACGTAACAGTATCATCGGTAGCGGACTGCAAGGTTAATCTTGATACAATGTGTTTATGTAGTATATAATGCAAATAATTTATTTGGGATGTGTCTATTTACTTTGTGTATGCTCTTGATCTGTACATTTGTTCTGTACCCATTTCCATGCACACTCACAGAAGTTGCTTTTATGGGTGGCCATTTGCCCCTGCTGCAGAGAAGGAAAGGGCTCGAGCTCTGCAAATGCAGGCACCAGCCAAACAGGGAAGAGCTGAGGGGGAACGTGCTGAATGAGGTCAGGTACTTCTGCTCTCGGGTCTATTGTGTAGTCTCTAATTAAAAAAAGAGAAATCAGGAGAGCAAAAGAATGCCCTATAGGCAATTCAAAAGGGGAAAAAAAAACAGCTTCTATTACAAGGCTAAACCAGGGAAATGTTAAATAAGCATGCAATTTCCAAAGTTCTTTTTCTTGAGAAAACTTTTTTCCTTTCTCTTCTACTGAGCAAGGAATTGAGGTAATTCTTATCCTCACACTACTGCTTTTTGGAACTGGCAAATGCTTTGTAGAATTACACTCTTTAAATTAGTGTTTGGCTTACTGAGGTCAGGAGCCTGGCAAGAAGAGCAGTAAGTATAGGAATGCCAAATCTGACGGTGAGATAAAGCCCTGTCAGCCCTCACCTACATAAATACACTTTCAGAAACATCATTTACTCTATTTTGTTGTTTCTGAATGGTATTTAGACTAGTATTTCCCCATTTGCTGAAGTCCAGAAGAAGCCACTGCTGTATGTCTGCTGTGATGCCCCTCTGTGAGGATGGTGCATTGCCTCTGGGAAGTTGGGTTGGAAATGGCAGATGTGAATGAAACTAATCCCAGAGACACCTGGTGTCTCTAGCATAAATGTACCTTTTCATTTATTTAGATACATAAATAGAGATGTCTTTAGCACGTTAATAATCAGCTTTGAAAATTAGAGCTCTTTAAATGTTAACAGTATTAAAAGTATTAATAAACTATGTGCAGAAGTTCAAGTGAGTCTTACAAGTATTTTAATATTTTACCAATTATTTATGTTGCATTGCATCCATATAATCACACATAACTTACACTTAAAATGGGAGGTTACCACAAATTGTTGCAGACTCTTAGCAAGTGTCATAAACATTCTCCTGTAATCTGTACGTTAAATCTTTCATTGCCTCTTCCTTGAGGGTATATGCTTCAATTTTCATCATTATAGCATGATGATAAATTTGAGCTTAATGTGGTTGTGCTACAAAGGTAACAAGACATAAGCAACTATCCAAATGATTAAAAAATAAAATAAAAGTTCACACTACTGTGCAGTGCAAGACTTTTTCTCTTTCCCAGAAGAAATTGCTTGACCCTCTCTTCTAGAAAATCGGGGGGGGGGGGGGGTGTAACTTTTCTTACTTATTACCTTAGTTGTTTCCTTTTCAGACAGACTAAAAAAAAACGTTTTTATACTTAATGATTACTAGCCTGCATAATCTGTTTTTCAAGCCGTATTTGTGGAAACTACCCATGTGTTCATCTCTAAGGCTGTGTACAATTTTACAGCAAACACCATATTCCAAGGAAACTCACAACAGCCCTTTGACAGAGATCAGTGTGTAACTGATGTTGTGCCATAACTTAGAAGAAAAAGCACTTGAATGGCGTTTTATTTCAACCCAAGTAGGCAATGCAACAACCCAAGAAACAGTGAAACAGTGATAATGGCAAGGATGCAGGTCAATACTGGAAGCAGAGAGGGAAGATGGGGAAGAGGGAGGTCGTCTGATGCTTCTATCCATCTTCTACATTCAGTGCTTACCTAGATGTATAGAGGTAGACCAAATTTAGCCTTTTTTTTTTTTTTTTGTGAGGGACTAATTAATTTTATTAGAGAGTAAGTAAATTCATCTGTGAATGTTTGAGAATCTAATGACTTCCAGAGATTCAGAATGAATTCAGCAATAAAAGCTAATTAGAAGGGAAATGGATGCCTGAAATATCCCTGGTGTGCATAAAGAAAGAGTATAAAGACCATTAATTGAAATTAAAATTTAACAGTAGCCTAATGCCGCATGACATAAAATTCCATCTGTTGTGCAGAGCCACTAAACAAAGATACATGGGAATAGTGTGTGGTGTCTCGGCTTTGCAGCAAGTCAATGAGTGTATTTTAATGTCAAGCTACTCCAAACAATGAGAAGTCTGATGTACAGAAGAGTCAGTTTGCAGCGTGATGACTCCTGTAATTACTAAATTAGAGAGGAAAACAAATGGAAGTGATGCTGCATTATGGATGCTGCATATTTTCAATTAATTGGGTGGGATTCTTTTCTTTTCTAAAAAAATCTTTATGAGTATAAAAAAGATACCTATGCATTTTCATACATAAAGGCTCTAAAAATCTGTTTCCAAGCAGTTTCCTTGAGCTGCCTGTGTGGTGCAGGTATATGCATACCTTGCAGGCTTCAAGCAGCACTGTGGAGCAGGAGCAAAGTCAGTGCCCCTTCTTGCAGCATCTCATCCAAAATGCTGCAAAACCTTTTGCAGAACACATATGAGGAAGTAGATTTGAATAACTTATGCTAGATTATCAGTTGCTTTTTGTACTGTTCTCAATGTCTATGGTTTTCTTTTAATTTTTCACTTTAAGACTGACCAATAGTGATTCCAGTAACCAGTAAATGTCTCTGGCATGAATCCCCTTGTAGCAGTTCTCAAGATGTGGACTGATGTTTGGTGAAAGATGGTTATACTGTACTATACTCGCATTGCATTCCTAAAGAACCCTGCTAAAATTCTGTCATGATGACCAGAGGCATGCAACTTGCAATCAAAAAGGGCTTTGTTCGTTAAATAAAGGTGTATCTCTTTATTCTAAAAGATTTAGTTGTTGTCCAGCACAGTGATTTTACATTCAGGTTTATGTGTTAGGCTGGAACAAGAGCTTTTTGGAAAGTGAATGTACCAAAGCAATTGTACAAAATTCTTATCACAACATGACCGTGGACTGTGATTGTTACCCAAGGCTAACTGCATGCTGAATAGGCCATAATGTCAAATTAGATCCTATTTGAGATTCATAGAGTACACTTTCTGAATGTCTACACACACATTAGTAATTCAGCACTTCCATTTTGGGAAACCTCCCAGTGCAGAGTAACGGCTGATCCTGAACGCATACACTGAAAGAAAATAACAGGTTGCACAGAGGAGAGTCACTGTCCTGTTGTGCAGGCTGAGAGAACAAAAGTCCTCTTGTGGAAAAAGTCCTCTAAGCAGCGATGAAAACAAAAATTTGACAGGTTTACAATAGAAAACTCCGTGAGTTGGTGGGAAGAGGGAAGAACTAGAATGGGTAACTCAAAGAAAAAATCATTATCAGCAGTTTTAGGGATTCTTATTCTGGAGTTAAATTAGCTACTGCAAGAAGCTGCAGCAAAACATATGCCATCTTTTCAGTCTTAAGACTGAGGTTCATTACCTTTCTGGTCAGTCCTTTCCTTCATGAAGAATATGCAAAATATAAATGCAAACATCAGGTTGCTAATGAAAATGTCTGATATTTCTGAAGTTGATTTGCAAATCTGATAAAGGATGCATCTCTTACAGCTTGCTGGTAGCTCGGTACTCCAGCCCATGTCTTTTGCCAAGCAAACTTGTAAGAACAATTATTTTGAAAGGCAGGTGTTCCCTATATTTCTTAATATTTTTGTCATGGCAGCCCTTAGACTTGGCTTTTTATTATTATTATTTTTATTGCTTTTCCTGTTTTGATATCTTACTTGTCATAGTCTTTGTGCTAGGCTCAAAGCATTCGAGATGAAAGACACAAGTGACTGGACACACTGATTTGTACTAGCAAATTATTTTCCTGTCCATGCAATGCTACTGACTTTTCAGATCATCTTAAGGTAGTTCAATGCATCTACATGAAGCCTATCACTGTGCTGAACCAAGCATCTTTAATTCCTCTCCAGTAGTAATCTTCACTTAGAATTAATTGTAAGGTGTGCATGTATATATACTGTCCATTAGAGAGGTATCTGACAGCTTCTGTATGCAAATCTCCTTCTCTTCCAGCCAGGATGTAACGATTATGTACATAATATAAACATATGGTAAATCATTTTATAGAATGCATTTCAGTATTGCAGGATAGTGGGGAAAAGTATTGTGAAAGCTATCTGCACACCAAGTGAAATAATGAGGAGTGTCACAGGCAGGCTGCTAACTGTGAAAATCCTAATATTTGCTGTATTGTTATTGCACTTGTCTTTTTCTCTATCACTGAACTTCAGAAATATTTTTCAGAATTGTGAATAATGCATCACATTCTGTAAAAGTTTAATAATTTCTGAAGTCAAGCTTCAAAATTTTACTGTTTCTTATCTCCAATTTAATGAAGAAAGTGATGATTTCATCCACTGTAATTCTATTCAGCAGCTGCTTATCATGAGTTTATGGCATAGTTTGTTGCTGCAGAAAGTTTTATGAACTTCCTCAAATAAAGTAATGAATCTTGCATAAACTAAAAACTACCAGTCGTTAAAAGTTCAGACCATAAAATCTGATGCCCAAAGATACGTTTCTATAAGCAGTTTGGATGTTGGGATAAAACTTCCTCTCATAAATTGTCTGGATGATTTGAAAATGGAGGGTATGGATGTGATGGATGGCAGAGGGACTTTCCAAGGGACAACAGCAAGCTTACAGGACTTGGATGGAAGGAAGTTTGTTTTCACCAAAGATGAAAGTACTGCCCCCAGGCCACAACAACCCCATGCATCCACACAGCTCTGGGGCAGAACAGCTGCAGGGCATGTCTGTAGGAAGGGATGCGGGGAAAATCATAGAATCATTCCTGTTGGAAAAGACATCTAAGATCATCTAGTCCAATTTTTAACCTAGTACTTACAGGTTCACTACTAAACCGTGCTACTAAATCTGAATCTACACCTTTCTTGAAGACCTCCAGGGATTGTGACTCAACTACTTCCCACATCTATTTCAATGCCACACAACCCTTTCAGTGAAGAAATTTCTCCTGATACCCAACCTAAACCTTCCCTGGTGCAACTTAAGGCCATTTCCCCTCACCTATCAGTTGGTGCTCAGGAGAAGAGCCTGATCCCCACCTTACTACAACCTCTTGTAAGGTAATTGTAAATTGTAATAAGGTCTCCCCTGAGCCACCTTTTCTCTAAGCTAAACAACCCCAACTCCGTTGGCAGCTCCTCTTAATACTTGTAAGAACTCTACTTGTAAGAAGAAGCTGAAGGTGAAGCAACACTACACCTGGAAGGCAAGGAGGGTTGGTAGCACAGGCCCACAACTGTGATTTGTGAGGAATGTGGTATTCAAGTACTGTCAAAGTTTTTTTTTTTTTTTTTTTTTTTTAAAAAAAAAAAAAAGTGGGTAAAGCTAATTTTTTTTCTAGTTTTTAAACATAGTAATAATGATAGACTTAAACACTTACAGAAGTTCAATGAAAATTAGATACTCCTTTAAAATTTGACAGTAAGACAACTAATGATAATCTCTCATCTTTCCAAAAGATTAATTTACATGATGGAAGTATTTTCTGTTTTATTATCCAGAAACAGAACTGCAAAAAGAATACCGGTTTCCGTCATTATTTTTACCAAATATCTTGTATAAAATCACAACATACTGAGACAAACAAAACTTAATTACTGCCAAACCACAGAAGTCTCTGAGAATGAACATATGAATATTATAATATAGCCACCAAATTTTAAACATAATCTATACACGCTTCTTGAGCTATTGGGAAATTGATGTCTACAGCAACCTAGACAAACAGTTTTGTTTCTCAGTTTCCTCATACAAATGTTCGTTGGATGCTTTATATCCAATATGTCTGTTGTATCTGGAACAATAGCAACAGCACATCTAAACTTACAGCATTCATCAAAGTACGTCCAACATTTTAATTCCTTTTTGTAACAAAGTGGAACACGTTATTTTCAAATTGTTTTTTTTTTTTTTTCTTTTTTTCATATATGCTGTCTCAGTGACAGAGCGCTATTGTCTGTGGAAGTAAAATGAAAACAATGTGTTTCACACTAGCAAAAATAATATTCACAACATGAGGGGAGTTAGCATTTCTTTCCCTAGAAAAAATAGTCTTTACCAAAATTCAATTAGGCCATTCTGCAGGTTTATTCCAAACAAAATTTCTAAGTTTATTTTCTCTAGCTACATCTATGGCTAAATTTGGTGTGCTACTAAAGAGATTTAGATAATATGTCCATGTTTTAAGGCAACTGAGAGACCTGTGGCTTAGTATTTTTTTATTTTTCCTGAAGCAACTGTGTGTGAATGTTCTTTCAGGAATCAATTTTTGGGGATATGCAGTCAACTCATTTTCATTGCAACACATTCCAGCCGTTAAGCAGCATAATTTCAGCTACCATGGAAATGCTGATTAAATCTACAGGTTTTATTTTGCTGTTTTAGCTGTGCCTTGACAACTAATTGCTAGTTCGGTTAGGCGTCAAAGGGGCATTGAATTTTCAGAATAAAAATGCAGTGAGGCTGCATTCCAGAAAGGCACGGATCTGTCTCATCTGCCCCTATCACTTGCTAAATGGTACATTGCTGCTCACAGCTCCTTTTTCTCCTCAGCACCCGTGGTTACAAAGTGCCATAGGATCGTGTCTAGGTCCTCAGTGTCAAGGCTGGGAGGCACCTCCCTCACCACCCGTTGCCTTCTGAGGGGGGTCTGGACCCCTAGTTTAGATAAGGCTGCACGTTTTAAAATGGAAGCTTCTGGTGGGTTTGAGCTCAGGCCGGGCCTGGTCTGTGCGGGGTGCCGAGGCCTAGCCTTGTTGTGGGTGTGGCTGCAGCAGCCGCTGGGAGGAGAGGCTGGGGCCTGGTCCCCGGCCAGGTTCCCCAGGGCCCTGTCACAGGGCACAGCTGAGCCCCTCAGCCCCAAGTGTGTCCCCTCTGTGGAAAATCTGTTTAAGGAAGGGGAAAATTCTTCACTGACAGTGAAAAATGTGGAGGGCAGCCCTGTGAGCACTGAGCTGGGAAAAGATGGTGGGGTGCTGCAAGTGGCAGGGCAGCCATTTCCCGGTGCCTGCCAGGAACGGGCTCCTGACAGGAGCTGCAGCCTGAGGAGAGGAGCCTGCGCTGGAGCGGGGTTGTCCTGGAGGAGCTGCGGGCTGAGGACAGCAGCCACACTGGAGCAGGGGACAAGTGTGAGGAGGACAGAGCGACAGACAGGTACTGCTGCGTGGTGACCCAGCCCTCGGCTCCTTGGGGCCAGGAGGGGGAGAAGTTTAAGGGGTTGAGCATGAGGCTCCGCTCATGGAGAAAGGGGTGGGCCACGAGGTGATGACGTATTTTGCCTGTGGTGGTAACTTGTAAATGATTTCCCTGTCTGTATCTCAACCTAAGAGACTAGGTTTTTTTTCATGTTATTTCCCCTTCCCCCCCCCCCCCCCTTTTGAGGAGAGGGTGGGTGGGTGCCTGGAAGCCTGCCAAGGCAAGCCCACCGCAGGGCTGTGCGGGAGGTGAGGGGACATCAGTCACTCAGCTTCACAAGCCTCTCAAGAAGCATCCTGCATCCAGATCATCCCTCAGGGGAGGAGCTGACATTGCCAATTGGAAAAATGGCATACATCAAATAGTGATTTTAGTACTTCTTTTTTTCTTTCTTTTCTTTTCTGCAGGATTAGCACATTTTGTGTAAGTTTTGAGGGAAGCATTTTTATTATCGTTTTGAAGAGAAATAAATTTGTTTCCCTTATCTCCTGGATTCTGTCACAAATTTTTCTCTTACTTTTCAAAAGTAATATTCCCATTAAAAGTGTAACCTGAGAGTTTTTTTTATTTCCTTTGTATTTTTGTTTGTGACTGCATGTCGGTGGGATGCAAAACCAGATCAGTAATAACTTGTCTATTGTAGTGACTGTAAGGTATCTTTAAAGTTATTCAGAAAAGATTTATTCTTAGCTCTACCTTTCACTCTTCATCTTGAAAGTGTGTGATGCTCAACTCCATCAGATTTCTGAGAAATGCAGCTTTATCAAAGGTTTCATATTTCCCTAAGCTTTTATTTTTTCTAGACCAGATTCTAATGTCAGTTAAGTGTCATATAATGCTTCATTGCCAGTATAGTAGATGAGGAAGGATGATGTTTTTTCTTGTTTTAAGTAGTTTCCTGAAGAAGTTTGATTATTAGCATGGTATTGGTCATTTGAATGGACCTGCATTCTGAATAATATCCAGTGTTAATGAAAATTTTTGGATTTATATCAAATACTTGCAGAGTTTCTCTGTAAGACACTTCTGTTGGTGAGCACTGGAGTGCTAAAGGCATAAAAATACTCCGGGATATGTTTGGTATGACTAGGACTTCAGTTGGTCAAACACTTTGAAGGATTCAATCCTTCAATATTGCAGCCAAAGCTGATGAGACCTTCAAGTCCAGTAGCTATTCTTACATCCTCCGTCTTTCCTCATTCCTATACCAGTTCCTGCCTGGCACTGTGGGTATTTTTACCTTATACTTAGTATCACTACAGTTTTGTGTATAATCCTAGTTGTATCAGATATGTGACCTGCAAAAATTATTTGCATTTTTCTGTTGCTTGCTACTGACATTCCAGAATAGTGAACAATCAGAAGTTAAACCTCAGATCTATCAGTAATGAACGGAGATGTACATTTTGGGTTACTTCTCCAAGGCTGTATAATATCAGTGACCAATCTGAGCAAATAATGTAGTGACAATGAATTCCAGTCATAATTTCATTCTATTTCAAAGCAAAAGCAGTCTATATTTCACATGACAACACAGGCATTTTACAGCACTGAAAGGTTTCTGGTGTCACTTCTTTGTACTGCAAGATTTCTGGTGAGTCCTGGTGCAGGAGAACGTAGTTTGGTCATGTTCCTTACTCCTGACATAGAATAAGAGACGATATAATTTGCACACAACAAACACAAATGAGTAAGAACAAATATTTCCATGGCCTTAAGAGTAGTATGTGATAGCTGCTGCTTTGCATCTCCTTCAGCAGTGCTTCAAACCCTCAGGTCATGGTGTGGATATGTTATTTGTATGACTGGGTTAATGTATCACATTAAGTACTGTGTACAATGTTCCTACATCTAACACCCATTTGGTTTTTTAAGTGGAACCTAAATATTGCAGTAATGTTTAAGTGTATCATCTATTCTGAAACATGCAAATAATACCCTTTAGTGCTGAGAGGAATTAAGCACGTGTACTGAAAGGAGAATATCTCCTGAAGTCTATTCTGTCTAGCTGTTTTCTCAACAATAAATTACATTTTATTTGAATCAATGTTATTATTTTTGCCAATAGGTATCCTGAAATCTGATACTATGAAAGTTCAGTGCAACAGAAATTAAAGCTCTTTCTTCTGCAGAATGAAATTCTGAATTTCTAAAAGCCTCATGGATCTCTAAATAGCACCATGTAGTAGAACTGTTCCTTAAGCTAATACATTTATGGATTAACAAAATTCTGTTTACTATGTTTACACATAAAAGCCCCCTTCTGAAATTTAACTTACAAACCAGAGACTAGAAAATATTATGAGTGTTGTTAGCTGTCCGATGTTTTTTTTTTTTTAAAGATTTTTGGTATGTTTAGATCAAGGAAGGGGGAATTTGGATGATGGGAAAGGTTAGATTCAAAACCATGACATAGGTGCTTTTATAGAAATGGTGATAATAAAAATGTAGATACTGCTACAGCACCACAGGCCATCTGTGCACAAGAATCCCTTACTATTGAAATGCACCTCTGGGTATTTTTGATTTATAAATAAACTTAATTGCAGGTTTAATTTGGTATTAATGCTTAAAGGCCTGTGCTTTCTGTTTGGCTTCACTTGTCAGTTGTGATATTTCTCTGACAGATTGTTTCTGCTCTAGAATGACCCTTTCATGGAACACCTAAAACACTTTTCTAGATGGCTTATATACTATAAAAACACCAGTCTCTTCTGGCATTTGCCTCTGTGCTTAATACTTCCTATGGACTTAAGAAGAATCCACTGTCACTGAAATACAAAATGTCACTGTACCATTTATTTCCATAAATTACTGGCCTCCACTGTCTGTACCATCTCTATTGTTTCAGTCTTACTGCTCGGTGTCTGACTTACATTGCGTGATACATCTACAAACTTTGGACACGTATTAGCTATATTCACGTTTTTTATTAAAAAAAAATAAATCACAACAGTACAGAATGAATTCTTTGTAAAGCAAGTCTGGAGAAATTCTTATCTATTCCAGTTTCATCCTTTCTGTCAGTTTGGAGTCACTGCTATGTTTTTCCCTAGGCTTTTTCCTCCCAGCTAATTATCTGGAAATGGCAATGAGTGGTTCTCTTGGTGGAGGAGTATCCCCTTAAAAGCACTGCCTCTGTTCCATACTCCAAAGGTATGTGTCCTCCTCATTTAAGAGGCACGTGCTAAATATTATTCATGGGAATAAGCCACCAACTATCAGCAGCATCAGATTATTGCTTTGACAGAACTCCTGGATATAACTTTGCAGTGTTTTTTGAATGTAAAAAACTATTTCCTGTTTTCTGAACTATCAAAGTAAGGCATATGTTCTTCCCCTAATACAAAGTACTAGTTAGCAGCTCAGCTCAGTACTAATTAGCAGCTCAGGAATATATATATTCCCTTCTGCCATAATTAAGGAAAATTGGGAAAAAAGTTACAGGAGAAAAGATTTTTTTCTTTTTTTCTATTGCTTTTACTCCCCACTTCTCAGTTCATGTGTAACTGTATAGTTCTTGACGTTTTAGTAGATAAAATACTGGAAGGCACTTTAAGAAACAAAATAGCAGGATTTGTTACACCTTCTTTATTTCTACCAGCCATTTCTTTTACCAGGTCTTAAAGATTCCATGTTAAGGATGCCCAACTCATTCCAGTTGATAAGGAAAGTAACGAGCTGAAATAGAGCCTTTTTCCTCCACCTGGAGGGTAAATTGAAGCCTTATTATTGCAGTTTTCTTTTTCTATACACCACAGTTACAGACATGTTAATCCCTTCTGTTTTACAAAATGCTTTTACTTGTTTTATTTATTTATTATAAAATGCTATCATCACTGTTTCCCGTCCTCTTTTCTTTGAGCAAAACAGTTCCAAATACTTGTCTGTATTTGTTAATTAATAGACTTTGATTGCTTCATTGCCCTTATTTTATTCTGTCCAGTTCATCCATGTTTCAGAGACAAAAGCTAAAAGCTGGGCAGCATGCTCCAGCCAAAGCCGTATCAGTTCATCTAAAGGGAAAGATTTTCTTTCTGGGATGGCTCTTGACTCTCTCATTTTCAGGTGTCTGAGGGTGGTGTTTGGCTTTTCTCAACAGTATAATATCATTGATTCTGGTTCATCATTGGTGCATTACAAACATTCTTTTCTGTAAATTGCTATCTACTTGATCTACATCCTACATTTGTATAGCTAATTATTCTTGCTTAGGTGCAGAACCTTGCCTTTGTCCCTGCTGAATAAACATCCTATGCTTTTCATCTGCTTTCCCATTTGTGAAGTTAATTTGAATTCCTAGTTTGTCCTCCAGCTTATTTGCAGTCCATACAAGCTTTTTGTTATCTGCAGATCTAAAAACTCTTTGAGCTTTCACAATTCTATACTGAAGACAAGGTTCTTAATACTTGGTACCTATCCAAATCTTAAAAATGAGTGCAATCAGGAAATGTACTCGATCCATAAAAAATGGACTTTCTCATTGGGAATCCACGTGATGTGGGCATTTGGGGACTAAATTAGTTTAAGATGATGAAAGAAGAAAACACCTTGTGTTCCATAACTTATGCTAAAATGTGTATGTGCTAAGTAGTTGGTGACCTAGGACCAGTTTCTTGAAAGAACAATAAAAATGCTAACAGATTGTACCAAAATAAGAGGTCATATTTTGGGCAGACAGGTGAAAAAAAATGTGCTAACTTACATTAAAAAATAAATGCATTTGTTAATTTCAATTTAAATGTAAAATATTTTCATAATTACAAAATAGGTTGGATGCCTATCGTTGTACGATATAGACATTATATATGGTGAAGATGAGCTCTTGAGGATGTCTTTTAAAAGGTTATTGACATTTACTGTTTGTTGCAAATTCCTGTTGGAAGTGATCATCTCAGGAATGTTACTTGTGCTTCTCTGCTCTCTTAGTACTGAGCTAGCTGGAGAGACCAGCTTGAATTAGACAAGGTCTGGTACCAGGATGGTCACTGTATTTTTTTTTAATTTTTAATGAATATTTAAAATCTGCATTTTACCTATGCATTTTTTAGGTCAGCGCTTCTATAGAGTTTAAAGTGGATTTCCAGGAACCCAGGCTGAAATTCAACTGAAAGCCCCCTGAGTCCCTCTGTTTCATGCAACTTGAGACACCTACACCCTGTTCCCACAAGGCTTTAGTTTCTTATGGGTTGCATTTTAACATTTGGTAAAGTACAAATGCAACAAATCAGGAAAAGGCAAATGCAGAATATTCTCAGTAAGAGAGTGGAAGATCAACTGTGTTATTAGTCAGAAATTCCACACTTCACATAATGAAAATTTCCTTCTACAACTGTCAGTAAGGTCACCATGGGGGACAGTCTGCAATGCTCCTGAGATGACAGTTAGAAGATACTGCATTGAGCAATCCTCCCGGCACTTGTGTGACAAACTGATAGGGATGGGTTCATCACAAAATTTAATAAAGTTCAAAGGAATAGTCACTGGCAGTTATGTTCTTTAATTATCCTGAAACACAGTGAATAAGGTCATTAACTAGACTTTGTATTGCAGGAATTTTGTATCATTTAGTCTAAATTGCTTTGTGGCATTTTTGCTTTGAAAAATACATCCACTTATGTATGTATAAGGGGTAGCAAATTATATTCCTTTGTATATCTGGTCCCATTCTAGATTCAAGAATGTCACTGCCTTCTGTAGCTTTGAAAGCTTTTGAAAAGGTGAGTTTTAATTTAGAGGCAGAGTATGTCTCTACATCATACAGAATGACTGTGCTTTAGGAACGCTGTAACGAAGGAACTGTGGCCTCAAGGAACTGTGTTTATTTGTGTGAATGCTAATATGCTTGTAGAATATATCAGCAGCAGAACTATTATAGTGGCTCTTGGACTAGCTCCATTGCACTAACTAAACATTCCTGATATACTCAGAAAATACGTCAAAGCCACTCAACACGCCCTAGTTCCAACAAATGCATTGATGTGTTCTCTCAATCCAGGTTACACACCATACTAAGAGGAAGGTTGGACCTGTTCAGCAAAAACTGAAACAAAAAATTACAGAACTTGATCCTTAAAGAAATGTCTAGTTTCCATTTTTAACTGTATGTGATGAAGACAAACATTGAAATATTTTAAAAAGTTTTGGAGTGTGGGTACGCAGCTATTTGGCTGCAATAGAAGAATAAGGAAGGGGTGTGTCTTCACCAAGTACTGAGACACAACCAAGAAAAATAATCTGAAAACTTGCATCAAAAAGACAGTCTATACTTTAAATGCCCACTGTCAATCAGGGAATGCTTTCCTTTATCTTCAGGCCAAAAGTTAACGTAAAATTGCATTAGAAGAAGAAAGTCCATGCACGTCTATATATACGTGGCGAATACATGTAAATAAATGCTTCTGTACTTTTTCTCATTTTGTAAAGAAAATGTTACTTATGGATTTGTAGAAGGGCTCTTCAAAGGAAAATGAATCGTCATTTAATATAATGGCTTGCAATATCTCCAAATATAGTCAGATTCATAGTAGTATCTGTTTCAAGTTTTTAGTACTATCATTAAATGCAGTGAGAAGTGTTTACCAGACTTAAAACCATGTTAGTGGTGGTGCACAGATTAATATCTAAGAATAATAGGTTCCTTTCTCTTCACTTCAACTACATTTATGTAAAGCTTCATTAACAGTCAGGGTTACTGACCAGTCTCTTAACTGTTCTAAACAAAACCAAACCAGGCATCTTAGAGGAGGTTTAGTAAGGATGGAAAATGATTTAGGCCTTTCATAACGAGACCTCATAACTCCCTCATAACGAGGGAGTAACAGTGCTGTTAGGGTTTTACATCTTTGGTATTTTCTTGGTTCTGTTGTGCATGAAGATGGGACTTTTGAAAATAACTTTTCAGTTCACAAGATTGTCATAAAAACGAGGTGAAAGCATTAGTAGCAGATAGGAAAGATGAGAGATTTTGCTTGAAAAAGGAGTGAAATACAGATGGTGTACAATGACATTTAACACTTAGCTGGAAGGATGAATCAGTAATGGGAGTGTTTGTGCCTTGCTTCAATGGCTGAAACTGGTGGAAAACAAGTAGTTTGAATCATGTTTAACAGTCATCAAGAAAGAACTCGCTTTTTATTTTATAGTTGTCCTAGGAAATGTATTTTCTTGCTTGTGCATGTCTCATTAAGAAAATTAAAAACTTTATTCTAGAAGTATTTATATTTTATGGTATGGAAGAGCCCACTTTAAGATTTGCCTTTGTTTTTTTTTCTTTTTTAAACAGCTTTTTACTGCTTGATACACCTCTAAATACTCATTCTAGTGTTCCGCTTCCTTAATAAGATGATCTTATTATGCCCTCAGTTCAATTGTGAATTGCTGCTGGTCACCCAACCCATTAGCTAAGGCAAAACACACAGCAATTCAGCTTGACATACTTAATGAGAATTCTGAGGCTGCTTAATTTATCAGCCTTTAACATTAGGATACTTCAACTAAGCTTCAGTGTTATGAATGTTATGTGCTGATTCTTTTGACAATACATAATGATCCTCATCATTGTGAAGCCTGTGAATAGAATAATCTGATCAGTTCATTAAAACTGGAGAGGTCTGAATGCACTAATAATGCCATTGTTTACACTCTGAACACTGAAGACAAAATTAATTTCTGGTGTAATTCCATAAACTTTAATGCAGTGGCTCCATGAATACTTTCGACCTAAGCAAAGCAAGTAATTTCTCTCAAGAGGCATGCTGAAATGCCACCCCAGCAGTCCTTTTTGTACAATTACCCTCTTGATCAAGGTGTGTATTACTGGAGACTTGTATAGACCAAGCTGTACATGCAATTTTATGATTTTTGAATCACTTAACTACAAAAAAAGGGAAAATGTGTTTAATCTCCAGGGAGCTTGATAGAGTTACACCAGTCATGAATTTGTCAACATGACTTTACCTTGATAATTTGTGATATATTTTCTGGAATTGGATATATGACAAAGCTGTACTAAGTACGGAAATATACTTTGAACCTAGAAAACTTTGCTAGAGGTTTTTTTTTTTTTTTTAAACAAAAAAAACCGATCTCCCTGGTGTTGGAAATGAAACAGCGAGATACCCAGAAAAGCTATTTTGACCGGTGAATCAAACCTTCTTCAGGATGCACTCCTGTCCAGAACTGATCAGAACAGCTAAATTGGTTCCTGCTCTAAATTTCTGTTTAAGGAAAAGACTGCCTCCAGCGACTGCTGAGAGCTTGACTACTACCACGTTACCTTGTGTCACTGTGCTTCTGTCACTCCATTTCCTACCTTGAGCAACAGCTGCAATTTGAGGCACAGGATTTGGCAGAGACCTGTGTGAGGCTTCAGATCAGGACAGTATTTTAATTACTTGAGGACTCTAATTAGTTTTAGAGGCTTTATTTGTAAATTTGTTTGGAGGCCACTGTGTAGCTCTTCTGCCAAAGTATACAGCTGTTTGTGGTAATAATAACAAACTTCAGCTCTTGTGGATAACTTGCAGCAGTTACCTACGACTGATTCCTTGGGTAGGCACCTTGCAGTATTTTAGGGAAACCACCATCAAGATTAATGTTACTAGAGAGCAATTAAGGGTTGAATAAATGTGAGTGAATAGTTTTATCCTGTCTGAGATCTTAAATACATGAATAGGGTATCTGCAATCTCAGTTTCAAATTTTTGTGAGATGTGGGTGTTTGTATCATAGGAAAAGGATCACAAAGCTTGAAAAGCTCTGTTTGTCTTAGAGAAGTATTGCAAGTTAGTCATTTCTTTGAAAAGTGTGAATCTTGTCTCAAAAACTATTTCATGGAAGAAAGTCTGAAGCAGAAACTTATCCATCCAGCATGTAGAAATTACACTTCTCTGAAAACAGAGAATCTGTGAAGCTCTGGTTTCTGTGCCAGTGTAGAGAAATATGAAGTGTTCGGTGGTCCCTGGTAGAGCAAATTCCTTTTTGCACTTCTGTCAGCCACTATATGAGTCCTGGACTACTCAATTCCACATCCTGTTCTGTTAGAACTGACCTCATGATTACAGAGCCAGAGCCATGCCCATGGTAACTCCTTCCTCTCCTCACAATCACAAACAGCTTAGTGAGGATATCGAAACCTTTAATTTCGGAGCAATAACTGCTTGTGTGCCAGCCTATCTATGTCTGCATCAGTAAGCAGCTTCTTACTCTAACCACGAAATTTGCAGCTTAACCAATTTTCTTAACCAAATTACTGAATTTTTCCGATGAACTAATATGAAATCTCTCCTATTCTCTGCTGTTGAAATAATCCGGGGCAGACTGCATTTGACACTTACAAATGCACAATAAGTAATGCAATTGTATGCAAGAATATACAGCAATTATTCATGATTATACCGTTCACCTATTGTCATAACTTACTCCTCCAGAAATAATTGACATGAGTACCTCTTTGTTATCCTCAATGAATCAAAATCTCAACGACTTTTTTAACAAAAAACCTCACACCAAACCAACAATGAAGGAACACCACTGATTACTGTACTCCCTAGAAAACTGCTGACTTTAGAGGAGTTGCTTTCATAGCATTTGCAACTTAGTTTGTACTGTACTAGTGCATTGTCACAGGGCCCTATCTCGTTGCATACAGTGTGAGGAATCAAAACGCGGTAGAACTGCTATTGCCATGTTTAAGAACTGCTTTTCTTTGCCCCCCCCCCCTTTTTTTTTTTCCTTTTAGAAAGCATTTGTTGTGGAAGTATGATAAAAGCAACAGAAATATCAAAACGAGGCTTTCATGAGGCTGCCCTCATTTGTCGCATCTGCTTGTTACTAACATTGGTAACCCTACTTTTTTTTAAAAGTTCTTCATATAGACTTACTTTATAGACATACTGGTAAATTAAATGCAGAAAATACCTTTATAGTGTGTCTAACTCCCATCTTGCTGTATGTACAGGTTTATCACTTGTCACACCTGATCATGAAATATCTCTGGAACTAGGTCTAATTTGCAGCTAACAACATGTAGAGCTGGTTATTTGCTTACAAGTAGTGAGCTCTTCTTTGCACTTCTGTGACACAGCAATATTTTTTATCATTACTTTGTCGCAATAACAGGCATAATTTGGACCAATGAACAGTAAATCTGAAAATCTAGAGTTCTTTGAGTTCCTTTTTTTTTTAAGCTGGACTAAATACTCTCAATGCAGTTAACATGCTAAGAAATCCGATTACTCTGTAATAGTGCCCGTCTTCCACATGCTGCTGCTGAATGGCTATGTGACTTTACTTCTGACACTGATTCCCTTGCTAGTCT
The DNA here is from genome assembly GCA_011075105.1 of Heteronetta atricapilla. Taxonomy (NCBI): domain Eukaryota; kingdom Metazoa; phylum Chordata; class Aves; order Anseriformes; family Anatidae; genus Heteronetta; species Heteronetta atricapilla. Next base: position 2,751,769 of record CM021737.1, read on the forward strand.
TAACGTTTTCTAGTAATTGCTTGTCTTTGTCACCATTTTTAATTTTTTCTTCACACTTTCTGGAGGAATCCATTGTCTGGGGGGGAAGGACAATAGCAGTTTTTATTCTCTTCAGTTCTTATGAGGGGCAAAAAATACATCATTTTTTCATCTTTTTCATCTGCTTTTCCTACAAATGTACGTGGTATATATTCAAGGAAGAAATATGTTTTTAAGAGGTTAGCATATACCAGAAGATACACAGATGTTCTTAGAAGATGATACTACCATATGAAAGATATCATTTTTTCTCTAGTCATAAGCAATTGTTTCTGAATATTGGCTTACAGTCTAAATACGTTCTCTCTTCACTGTAAAATCAGTGAAATTTGTCTCCTTGACTTGTAGATTGACATTATGAGTAAACAGGCGCTTTTGTATTTTTATGGGAGATATTTTTGTGTTTTCAAGGGAGAGATATTATTGAGATCTATGGAGAAACTTAAACAGGTTTAGCTGGTATCAAGAAAGCCTGATTTGATTCTGGGGTGATAATCATTAAATAGTGCAGAAGTCTTTCATTTTGTTCTCACATATACTTTGAATTTACTAATTTTATGCAAAAGTAACATGTCCACCCAAACATACGTCAAGGATTTTTTCTCTCTGTGTGTGTATCGTTAGAGACTTCTAGTAATTCGTTGTTCCTTGCTGTAATCTAGTATGAAGATAGCAATCAAGTTTCCTCTGCCCTGATAGAGTAAGTGTTCATTCAGATATTTCAGTCCTGACAGATAGAAATTAAAATGTCAGTTTCTACAGTTATTTTCCTCTTCGACATGAAAGTGGCACAGATTGAAGGCTGACCACAATTCTAATAAGGTATGTAAGGAACTTTTTTAGTGAAACAAACACAAAGAAGTCATTCAGAAGGCTGAGTTTTTTGAAGTGGTGAGGGTGACCTTATTTGGATGTCTTTTTCTTCCTGGGCTTTTTTCCCCTTAGAAACAATGTCATAGCAGGCTTTGACAAAGACATTATCACTGCTGCCCACAAGCAAAATGGGAATATTAAAACAAAGAAGCTCATGTGTTGCTTCTTCATCACACCAGGTTGAAAATAAAGATTAAAGCTGATATCTGAAGTTGAATCCTTTGTATAAGAGATCCTTGCTTTCATATTAAGGCCGCAATTAAATGATGTATTCAAAAGCCAGGTGTCTAATTTTCTCTCGTCTGTGTAAATTAGCAGTTTCTCCTATTTTCTAGTAAAGTGGCATCCAGAGTGTGTGAACATTGCCATTCCTAACGGAATCAGATGAAAATTAGGAAAAAAATATGTTGTCTATTTTTCCCTACTAGGCCATGCCTACTTCTCAGCAAAGACTTTTTGCCTGGGAAATGTATTTTAAACATATGAATATGTTAAAAGTTGCCTTTTAAACATACCATATGAGGTTTTTCGAGTGCAATAGCTAGATGAATGCTTATTTAATTTGTATAATACCCAGAACCCATGATAAAATGTTTCATAAAAGATGGGATAAAAATGGCACCCATTGCTCATTTATAATATGTTTGTCATTACAGGCTTCCTATTTAGATCAGATTAAATTGCAAGGAAAATAATGACTCAAATATCAGTAAGCCCAGTGTTTGTTCTACACCAAATAGAATACTTCTTAACTAGAAAAGGTTTTAGATAGGAAAAGAATTTGAAGTTACAGTTATGCAAAATAGCTAATCATTAAAGATAAAACTATTACAGGTTTGGTTCTAGTTTTTTTAAAAAAATCCTTTCATATAGCTGCTGAATTAGTCTTTATTTACCTTCTGGACACTGCCTACATGTGTATAACAAATTCGAAAAGCATAAAACAATATGGGTAGAAAGGAATATCTGAAGGTAATCTGGTCTGTTTACACAACTTATTCCTCTGATACTTAATAATATATTTTCTCAACAGCATATATCATTTAGAAATACCCTACATCTAAGGGGGAACATGTCTTCATTATATTTCTTAAATACCTTTGCTCATTTATAGAATTTGCAGAATAGTACTTACCTTGCACTGGAGAGCAGTTAATCCCAACTGCTGAGTCTTATGGCATTGTTGGGATGAATTTAATAGCCTTATCTCCCCTTGAAACAGCCAAAATAGTGAGAATTCATTTCAGCTACTTGCTGAGAGTTGCATATTCTGGACAGTATAATTGTTTGTGCTTGGTTACACCAGTTGAATCTCGAAGAGTTCCAGAGGGTAAATAAATTAGGGTAAATATTTGGCCTATTGGTTTAGTGTTTTCAGCAAAGATGAAGATATATTTTCCTTCAATGTAGGTATTGACCTCCTTTTTGTTTTGGTCAATATTTAGTTCTTGACTCAATTAATCTCAATAGATACCCAAACAAAGATCAATATTTATTGACATCAGTGGGAATAATATGTGTGGGGAGCAAATAATAGGCTTTCAAGAATGTTCTGTCAATGGCTTACTTCATGTTCTAAACCCAATATTTCTCAGTGGCAATAGTAGTATCTCTACTCTTGCCAGTGGTATTAAAGCACCTGGACTTTTCTATATTCTTCTCTTTAAAACTTTCTGTGTTTGGCCTTTGTATATTCTAAGAAATCTGGTCAGATTTATGGAAACTTCCTAGGAATAGAAAATAAGAGGTCTTTCGTAGATACTTTCATTCCCATCCTTTAGAATTTATGATTTCCAAGTATAGTCATGAATTTCCCTTATTCCTTGGCACCTGCTTACCAAACGTAGGGAAGAGAAGCTGTTGCACCATACGGGAACTGGAGGACACCTGCCTTTCTTTCACGTGTCCCTGGGGGGGGAGTGTGAGGGGGTATGCTTTGCTTTGTCTGGTTGGTATTTCTTTCGAAGAGGCATTATGAAAGACTTGTCTGCTGAAGACTGAACTTTGTCTGTGTATGTCTTAGTTGCTTTTCTTTTCTTACACTTTCAGTAGAAGTGGTGGGAAGGAATAAATGAGCTAAAATAATGTTTACTAATAACAACTCTCATTTATCTCCCTTACTTTTATGTGCATTAAATATGAATGGAATCAGATGAATATCTTGTTTTAAAGGAAAATTAAAAAATATGTATAATATTGGTGGCTGAAGGGTACAGGTCTGTAGCCTTTTGTAATTCGGTGATCCTAAGAATCCCTTTTCAGTAGAGAAGAATTGTTTGCAATATTTTCCAGTTTTACTTTTAAAACTTCTTCAGCTGCACACTGTTTCATTCTTTCTTTTCATATCACTTCAGCCTACCTACAGGGGAAGAAACCACAAAACTTTCCAACTTCTTCATCTTTAGAAGCAGAAAGGTAAGATGAAATTGCAGAGACCATCCCTAGCCTGAGTTGTGAAAAATAAGTATTAAATGAAAGCTGTAAGCAGACCACTTGTGAAAAGTTCACCAACTAAATTTACTCACCAAAATACCTGAAAATGATTTTCTGTTCACTGAATAAATTTGTTGGCTAAATTATTTGTTGCCAAATAAATGTGTTGCTTAATGAACCACAAAGCAATTAACCTGTGACTTCACGGACTAATTTCCTAAATCCTTTCTAATCTCCCTTTACATTAAGCCCTTATTGTTATCTTGAAGAGATTATGTATCTGTTGAAATATATTTAAAGTTTCCTGGTAAAATGTTTTCAAATCAGATTCAGAAATTCATAGATAGAAGAGAAATTAATCTGTCATCCTGAGAATACTCTAACAAGTAATATAAGGCTATTGCCCGATAGCGGTCATTGATGTAAGGAAGGAATTCAGGATCTATGAATTAGATCCTGGTACGAATTTTCATAGATTCACAGAATGTTTTGAGGTTGAGGATGATCTATTCCAACCCTCTGCTCACCTACAGCAGGTTGCTCAGCTCTATGTCCTTTGATTATCTTCAGGGGTGGAGACTCTACATGATTTTGGGGCAACCTGTTCCAATAGTTGACCACCTTCACAGTACAAAGTCTTTCTTCCTTATTTTTAAAATAGTTCAGCATTTGCCCATTTTCTTTAATCTTGCTGGTGTTTATGCACATTGAGATTTTCCCTGAGCCTTCTCTTCTCTAGACTGGTAACTCCCTGCTCTCTCAGCCTCCCCTTGTATGTCAGATGTGGGTAGTAGGCTTGCTATCTCAGCCATTAGCTACAATTTAAATATCATATTTAAAAGAAATCAGACTTGGCATTTTAATAAAGAGAAGCTTATAGAAGGAGAAAAATTGTATAGCTTTGCTTTATTTTTCACACAGTATTTGGGACTTTGTAGAAGCAGTGGTGATGCCTGCTTGTTAAAGAACACACGAGCCTGAATTTCAAATGGCATTCCAGATAAAAATAATAAAACCTTCTGATGTGATAAAGGTGCCTGTTCTTTAAATAGAGATATCCTTTCTGAAAGCTGGATGATAAAAAGTTGAGATAGGATTCTGTCATTCCTGTTTACCCAACTAACCAGTCAGGCTTCACTCCTAAACACAGCGAGGGCATTTCTGATTTAACGTGGATGACAGTCATGCTTTTGAAGCAGATCTCTGCATCATCCTGTTTACTGTGCACATGTCCATACCGGAGTGCTCTGAGCATAGCCTGGCTTCCTTTTAGCTGAAACAGAACTGGAAAATGCATTGACCGAGCATCTAATACATTCCTGCTCCAAAAGGACATACAGTCCATGGGACTAGATCAGAAAGAGTCAAAAGGTTTTTGTTTGGTTGTCTGTCAGACCAACACCAGATGTCTCGTAGACAGTAGGTCTAGCACCAAGCACCTCACTGCTCAGGTGCTCTCTTGGTTCACGCTGTGCCCTGCTGGAGGCTGAGCTAGGGCGCCTCTTGCTGGGGCAGAGTCTGGTCATCCGCTGCTTCTTCCTCATGGCTAGTTAGTGGGAGATCTGAAGCTGGAAAGGAGGAATCCTTATTCTCTTTATTTTGCTCTAAAGATACGAGAAATAACAGCATTGCAAAACCCAAAGAATTAAAAGATAAAACTAGTAATTTATCTTTTTAGATAATGCTCTTTTTAATCTGTTGAAGATCTACCATATCATAGAGGTATCTAAAATCTAAAGAAAGTACAAGAATTTTGCAGTAAATACCTGGTTTAAGCATGTTACCTTTCTTTAGATAGCTGATTTTTGAATTGATATGTTTAAATTCTCTTCAGACAGCAATTAGTCATAGACTGTCAACAAGTAAAAACAAGACTGTAATTATTAACTCACAGGGATATGTTGCTGTTCATAATCAGATATAGATATGATATCCAATTTATAATTTCATAAAAATGTTCAAGTAAATTACAGCCTTGTAATAATTTGATGGCAGTTTTATCTTTGATATTATCTCTGTTGCTAGTTAATATTGGCATAACATTTTCTTGTAAAAGTGGTTGTCTCTCTAATCAAATGTAGTATATGGTAGGGAGAAAATGTGTGCTAATAAAGAAGCAGTGCACAGTGTAAGTGGGCGAATGGTTTTACTTTCAGATTAAACAAGGAAAAAAAAGGCAAAAAACACACACTGAACCCATTATTAATCCAAAGCTATTTGTGGACAAGCATCTGGCCTCCTACATACTAGTTATCTCTTGACATTTATTTCTGATGCCGGATAAATACTCTGTTATAGTGGGCTTTTTTATCCAAGCCTTCGGTATCACAGGTACTGAATGTTCCCATAGCACTATGAATTGCTAGCAGATGGTGTGAGTGCAGCAAGAAAAAGTGGGATGAAAATCCCACCCAGTGGGCTGGGACATTGCAGAAGGCTAGTGCCGGGCTTGTGTTCTCTAGAAGACTTTCTGAGGACTGTCCAAAGGTATTCACAATTTTAAATTTTTTTTTTTAATTATTATTTTATTTTTTAATTTTTATTTTTTACCTTTCTTTTCTGGCACCTGGATTCTGGCACAACATTTATTACTGTGCACTTCGCTACAATATAATGAGATTAAATGTGAGATTTGGTGTTGATATCACTGACTTTTCTCTTATTATCATGATTGTTTGGTAATTCTTTCCCAACCTCATCTTTTCAAATACCATCAGAATGGAGCTAATGGGATCTAACCCATTTTATTTCTGTGGTTCAAAATTCTCCATTGGTGTTTGCATCTGAAGTCCATAACTCGCACTTTAATCTGGTCTTCCAACTGAGCCATTCATGGCCTCAGCTTCTGGAACCGGGTAAGAACAGACGTGTACAACACAACTGTATTGGACAATGTGTGTGTTTCATTGTCATAAAGCGAGATGAAATGACAAAGGATCAAAGTGGTCAAATTTCTAACTTCTGGTCATTGACATACCTGTTTTGCCCTCAGTGCTGCTACTTTTGAACCACGATCTTCAATGTCATGTGAGCTGGTAGCTAAGGACAGAAATACAAAAACAATTAGTCTGGGAAGAAACCAGTCAGATTAGATTTGCTGGCAGGATTATATCAGATAATGACTTAGGTCTGTGTAACCTGTGAAGACTAGGAGAAGGTTTTGATGAACATATCTGATAATTATTATTATTCCAGCCAGGAAAAATAAATAAATATTCAGGAATATTTTTCAGGCCTAACACATTAAAAGACCCATTGTATGGCCACCACAGAAAACTCTGAATAAATATTGTCCCATTCTCTTAAGAATGAAAGAGGGTAATATGCTGTGAAATGTGGAAACAACACAGCATTGAGAGAAGGAAAAAAAGAGACAGCAGATGCTGTTTTCCAGACTAAATCTCCTCTGATGCACTCCAGGGACCTCATTTAATCAAGGCTCATTCTCACACTTCATCACGTATATTATTCAGAAATGATGAAAAATTCTGGGAATAAATTAGTCATTTATTTTGAATAAATGGTTTTTAAAATTTATTATTCTTCAAGCTATTTTGAAAAATTTAGTTTTTTTTTTCTTTATATCTCCCCAAGGCTCTCAGCTCAGCTTAATCAGAAACTGCTGCTTGCAGGGTCCTGAAGCTCAGGACCCTGGCTCTTTGTAAAAGTAATTTTTCTGGGACATACCTCCTTCTGTTACTGCTTTATCTCTACCTCTGATTATCAGATTAAAAATCCTTCTTTCAGTGTACTCTGATTTAGGGTAATCTCTATAACAATCCTATGATAACATTGAACATTGTTTCTCTTGCTGTGTGCGTTAAAGTGAACTTAGCGTAAGGACTCTCCACCAAAATCCTTTCCCCTTTTTTTTCCTCACATCTTGTTGACTGCTGGTTTTCACTGCCCTTTTACGTTATTCTCTGCTGTTTACCTTTTGCACTTCTACTTGTCAAGTTTATAATAATGGTGCAGCATAACTTGACACTGTCTGGGAAAATATATTCAACACTCCCTGGAGGAGAGCTTATACAGGCTGATACTTCTCTGGGCAGGACCTGTCAGTTTTAATTGCCCACGGTGGTGCTTCATCTCACGTGTTAGGGGAACAGCCATGGGACTCTACTCAGCTGCTGTAAAGTATCAGAACAAGGCTTTCAATGCTAGACCACAGATTTCTAAATAATACCTCTCTCGGTCGATTATTTTGGATAGAGGGATTTTGATTAGGTTAATAAAACTTACACACCCTCCATACATGGTGATATCTCGGTGATATATTGGACAGCCTCATGATGAACCACATTTATCATGCACTTCTGGCCGTGTCTCTTTACTCTCTGCACTAATCTACCCCGGGCACTTCAGGGCTTTGCCAAGAGCTACATAGTCAAGGAGGAAAGCATGCATTATAAGTACAAAGTGAACTTAGATTTAGTTTGAAGATGGGATGGTTGGAGGAAGTCCAACCCTTCTGTATATGCAGATATTTTTGTATATCTCTATTTTTTTCTTCAAACATCAGTATTTGTTTTTGCCAAAAAATGCCTAACATTTACCAGAAATAGGGAGCATTGTCTCTTCACATTTTCTGGTTTTAGTTTATTATTATTATTTTAAAAGTTTTCTCTCTTTATTTTTTGTCTGTTTTTCCATCCTTTCATTCTCTGTCCTCTGCTTATAGACAGCAGAAGATACCTAGAACACCAAACTTTGACCAAATGCAATGGTTTTCTTTATTTGTAATGCTGGATGAACACCACTTTAGTGCAGGATGATGAACTTCGTGCGCCTGAAGTTTAGTGTGATGGCTCACCAAGAAATGAGTTCCATTCTTAAAAAAATGAAAATGAGTCTCCTCAATGGGATTTTTCATTATTGCAGAACAGAAGTCTCTGAAAAGTGTTCACTGTGAGAACCCAAGGGGTATTGTACTGCAGGAATGTAGGAAAACTCAGTATTGCTTTACAGCTGCTTGTGCGTGCTGTGATTCACTGCAGTGAACTTCACGAACAAGAAATTTGTGTAGGTGATGTAGTGTTTTAATGAACTAAGTGATCGCATTAAAAGATCACAGTTCAGATCTCATTAAACCCTATGTTCTATAAGCAGAATGAGAAGGTATTTAACAATATGTGCTGTGATACCATAAAAGTTCATTCCAGTTGGAGGACTAGGCTAAGAAAATCTTAACACCAATTTGTATGATATAGCATATTTCTTGGGCAAGCACCTAGCATTTAACAAATGCAAAATGTAGGGGAGTCTGGAAGATTTCTAGCTGCCAGAGTTTTCATGCCTGCAATCCAAAGAGGTGGGAGGTAGCCTTTTATAAACAAACAAACAACAACAACAAAAAAACATAAACCAAACCAACCAAACAAAAACAACATCTTGGTGCTTCTAGACAGAGTAATTTTATTTTCTGTCCAGATCCAGGATATTCAAATCCTCATTTTAAAGCAATAAGCCAACCACTGAGTCTCTTAAAAGGAAGAGGGAAGTATTCTCCAAGTGTTCTTCAATGCTCCTGTGAAACAGTGCCAATAGGAAGAACTGTTCAAATCTCATGAAATGGGGAAAAAAATCTCAGGATGGGACACAGCTACATGACTTAGTAGAGGGAGTATCAGTCTGGGAGGCACAGGCATGCTTCACACATTGCATTTATATGTGCATTTAAACCAGTGTTTGTTGAGTAAGAAACTGGGTTATATATACAAGGTTAGGAGTCTCAACACTGTTTATTCAGCAGTATAGTTAGACAAATTATACTGTCAATAAACAGTGAAAATATTCTTTGTTAAATCAGTTAAAGTTCACTGTATCTTTGGATATGCTGGGCTTTCCTGAGTTTAGGAGAAATCGGTTTCAGAAAGAACCAATTTATTTTGTCATAAAAAGAAGAGAAGAAAAAAAGTTAGGCTGCTAAGCTTTTATACTCCATGGCTGGCCGTACAGGTACAGTATTGCAATTACTGGGTCTATACAGCTTGAGGGCATTGTTTATTGGCAATGCACTTTTGGCTCCCCTAAAGGCTTTTCAAGTTTCCCAGAAATATGATAAGACAAAAATACATTATGACATAACAGAAGAAAATAAAGAGAGAGGTGAGGTTGGACGGCGTTGGATAAATATGAACTGAATGGTCAGTTTTAAGAAGTCATAAGCTTTGGGTATGTCCAATAGAGTTGAACACATGACAAAACACTTCATGCTGACACATTAGAAGAATGATCAATGCTTAAATTTATTAGGCTTTGTGCTTCTGTTTTCCAGTAGTATTTAGATCACCATTGTATTCAATAAACAAAGCTATGACTTACTGTTTTAATTTACACAAGATTCATCACATTGTTTTTGTTATGATTTGATAATATAATCTTTCTGATATGTGCATATTTACAGACTTTTTTATAATTCACGTATCTAGTTCTTTCTGAATTCATGAACACTAGATAGCTATACCATGAAAGATACAGGCACATTTGTTAAGACCAACTTTATAGCAAGTGCTCGTTTATCTTTCTGGCATACTTGTAACTCATTGCATCATTCTAAGAGGGCCAAAACTTCCCTGTCCTGCTGAGATGATTTGCTTGCATCTGTATGTGAGCTGCCAGTTTCTTACTAAGAGAGTCACTTTCTCTGGGAGTGCAAAACAGCATCACGGTTGGAAGCCGTGTCATCACGTCTTCTAAAAACAGACTCAACAGCTGATTGCAGCCTGGAGTCAGAAGGTGTATTCCTTTCTGAGGTGGCATCCCTTCTCTTCTGTCTTGAAAAAAAATTACAGTAACCTAAACTTCCACTAAGATGTTGAACCTAATTGATATATTCAAAGCCCCAAAGTTTAAATTTAATACTACAATGCGTGCATTCACTGTGCTTGTGGTATGAGTAGGTAAACTCGCGTAGATCCTAATTAGCGATCATGTAAGGAAGCAGGCTGCTATGACAGCTCAGTCACAACAGGCTGTTCAGACAATTGTCAAACTCTTTTGAAGTATCTCAGGAACTTGAAGACAAAGATGACACCATTTCTGCTGTGGACAAGGCAGAGGGAGAGAACGTTACCGTCAGGGTATTATTTGCTCAATATTTTTGCCATGGACAAGTCAAAGCTGAGGATTGCTGTCCTGGAGTTTGTCCACTAAATTTTGTAATGGAACATGATATATAAGCAAGAACTGTGATGCATGAATCTGGAGCCAAAACACCATGAGCCTGTCAAAATATTAGTGTTCCATTTGTTCTGCCTTTTTTTTTTTTTTTTTTTTTTTCAGTCTCATTTCTGAGAATTTTTGACCAAAGGAAACATAAAACTTTGCTGATAATATTTGGAATTTGTGGAAAAAATGAGAGGCATGTTCTCAGAGCAGGCCCAAAGCTCCTCTTGCTTATCACTGCCCACTCAAACGTACCATCACCTACTATTTTTAAAATCCCGTACGGGCATCTAAAAGAATTTTTTCTGCTGTTCCCAATGATGTGTCATGCTGAGCATAATTGCTATATGTAAGAATTATTAGTGCTGCGTACACCTAATGCTCATTCACTAAACAGATGGCTTATGAAAATGTGGGATGGCTTACTAGTCCTAAAATGATTCATACCTCAGCTATCTGAACACATGGCTACCTTTCATCACTTGCGCTGAGTCTAAGAGCTGGATTAATAACCCAGTTTTTAACATATTTTCTCTTCTGTAACAGCATATGCCAACAGCGTATTTTCTTGTAAGGTATGAAAACCACAAATGTAAACTGTTCTTTGTGCTTCCTGAGGCCTTTTTCCTTTCCTTCCTTCCTTTCCTTCCTTCCTTTTGTGTTGTTACCTCAAACCTTTGTAATTTCAGTTACGGTGCTTATCAGATCAATAGCATTCATCTGATAATGGCATCCTACTTTACGTCTTTAAAGCCTATGGGAATTTCTAAAATGTGAATCTGTTTGTGCCTAGCATTCCCATGCTCATCTTATTTGCTTGTTCGGGTGGATTCCTTCCTGCTTTCTTGTTTTCTTTTTCTTGCCTACTCAGTCATTTTGCCACCTTGTCTCCCTTTCTTTTGCTTTCAGGATTTCCTTGTCTCTCTTTCCTGTCTGTTCTCAAATAGTCAATCTGCTTCTTATTGTTCTGTTGGTTTGCCATACCTCACACAGCACTGACTTCTGCACCTATTTGTTTCTCTTTGGTAGAGTTCAGCTTTTGTCTGTGTCTTATTCTGTGTCTTCATAATAATCCCTTTATCAGGGAGCATGCAAGTTCTACAGATTTTAAAATCTGTGGCATATTGACCCGTTATCTCAAACAATTCTGTCCACAAATAAGGCAATGATGTGTTTCATACGAAGAAAGTCACAGCCAAATTACCTTTTCTAAAAGGTGAATGCATTCTAAGTCATTGATGTCACTTTTCCTTCCATGTGCTGGAACAATAGAGGTGATCAGTAAGTTAGGAAAGAAATGTTTCTTATATTGTTGCAACATTTTCTATGAAATGGAAGTGTGTGCCACTGATCTCTAATCAGGTACAAAGTAATGATGCATACTAGTCAGTTGTATCATTTAGAAGCTCAGCTGCACCCAATGCAGACGTTGTAAGAGAACAGTACATGGAGGAAAAAGTGTTAAGATGATTGTCCTTGCAAACAGTTGGAGTTAGGATTCATGTTTTCTTGCATAATCTATAATTGTTCGAGACTTTATATATTGGCAGACACATCCTTTATTGACCACAAACATACCAAAATCTGAATAGGAAAAAAACAAAACAAACAAAAAAAAAAAACCAAACCAAACTAAAAAAAAAGCACTAAATGACACTTGAGCAAGGTGGTCAAGTGTCCCTGGAAGAAAGGGAAGAACTAGAATGCACTTTCATTTCCTGAAGTTTTTGTGAAGCTGAGCACAACTGCTTTACTGGCAGTTTCATCATTAAATATCAGTCCTAACTGGGTCTTTTTTATGCAGTGTTGGCTTCATTATGGAGATGAAATACTGTAACGAATGGGCAAACTGTGGGTTCGTGCTGCAACGTTACCATTCTCCTTTGGTGCCTTTAGTACTGTAAAGAACATGCCGATGATTAAAATATTTACAAACAAATAAAACTAACAAACAAAACCATAAACATAGGCTGCCCCCGGGCATGAATCACTTCATAAGAAGATAAAGCTTTAGGTAATACTCCTCTGTAATTAAAAGAGAGGCTATGTGCCAGGTTTAGCATCCACAGGGCTCCTGTGGTAGCCAGGCCGCCTGTTGGGGTGCTGCTGTGCGCACAGACATGAAGGCTGTTCCCTGCAGATACAGGTGTCCTCTGGTTCCCCACACAAGAAGTGGCAGCAGAAGATGACATTGGAGCTTCTACCTTCAGCAGCTGGGGCTGACGGTGAGTGTTTTTCAGCCTACCCACAGCAAGCAGAACTTGGGATTAAGTAGAAAATTTAAATGGTTTGAAAAAGCTGAAGAGCTTTCTTTCCATTAACTAGTGCCAGATATTAGTTAATCTGATTTTACCTCACCTTCACCCTTTAAAAACAAAAAAGCCATTGATCCATGTGAAGTTTTGAATGGAGAATAAAGAACCACAGTAACTAATATGGGTCATGGCAGAGGCCTAGCAGTTACCAGTACAAGCCCATCCAAAAAGCACTGGGTGTCAGGCTCTGCTGGTTTTACTCGGGTGGGTGGCCGAGCTCCACCACAACTGCGCTCTCACTCCCCCTCCTCAAAGAGGAACGGGGAGAAAATGCGATGAAAAGGGCTCAAGGGTTGAGATAAGGATGAGGAAATTGCACAGTAATTATCGTGACGGGCAAAACAGACTCGGCATAGGGAGATAGTAAGATTTATTGCCTATTGCTAACAAGCTAGAGGAGTGAGAAACAAAGGAAATGTTTGGGCTTCTAGATTCTTCTCACAGAAGCCACCCCTGTGGCCCCCTGCTACCAAAAGCTTGCCACGTAAACCCACTGCACAGACCCAAACACTGCTCCAGGCACATTGCACGTGCTGAGCTCCCCATCCACCTCTTCAGGGCCACAGCACTGCGGCTCAAGGGGCACAGCACCTCATCCTGGAGCCACACTGAGAGGTTGGCTCCTGTTTCCACAGCTGTGCTATTTCCCTGCTCTCCTGCATACATTAAGGCACCTTACTGGTTTGTTTACACGCTCTCACTGTGGAAGATTATTTGCTGTCAGCATAGACTAAGTAGATAATCTAACTTTCTGTTTTCCTCCAAAACAAACAAACAAACAAATTGGTTTCATGGTTATCTTATAAATTTCTAAAGCGGTTTTCTCATTTTACATGATAAAGGCCAATCGTATTGTCAGAGTGGATGAGTAGCAGCCCCCAAATAGGTTACTATCAAGAAAATAATTTTAGTGTGAAGAACATTTTTGTATATGTAGGAATGAAAGAAGAAACAATTGAGGTATGTAAGGTTCTAACAGCGGTTTGCCCACACGTGCTGCAGATCTGTTTTTACAGTAGGTTCTAATGTCTCTCTGGAGAGATCAATTATTTACTCTATTTACCTATCTTAATAGTGTGTCAATGTAATTTATGACATCCAAGCACCAAATTGCAGGAAAGTGAGGTAATGTACTGTAAGCTCTCTGATATTGCCAAGTGATATGAGCAATGATATCCACATTTCAGTTTTAGTCCCAGTTCCCTTCGAAAGCATGAATACTCATGGGAATCTCCAGCTTCATCAGTCATGTGTTTCTAGCTATGATTAAGAGTGGTAGATTATGTTTCTATATTCTGTGCTTTTGCATCATAAAGGAGCACATCTTTGGCAGGTGTAAATTGTTAAAAACCCACTGATTTCTACAAACACATTCGATAAGTTGTCATCCAAAATATCCTCTCACTATCCAGTCATAATTTCTCATTAAGGAGTCTGGCTATTAACTGCAAATCAGAGTTTGAACATGGAAAATTTGATCAAAGGTTAGATCTGGATCCAAACTGTCTCCTCCAGGGCTCTCTCTATTCAGTTTCAACCCTAATTTGTATTTAGCACTTTTTTTTTTTTTTTTTTTTTTAATTCCCGGATCATTCAGATGACAAGTGTTCAGGAGACAATCTCATTAGAATTTTGCTTGGCTTGAAATTATCACTTTTCTCAGCTCTGGGTTGTTTTATTGCTCTTAACAAACTTCTGTCTTTACCTTGCTTTGTGTGACAGTGCCACACTTTTGATTTTGGCCAAGATAGTGACAGTCAGTAATGTTTTTTGTTCGTTGTTCATCATCTTGCATTATGCTTATAAAATCTTTGTCCAATTCTTAGTAGACGCATGCATGTCATAAAATGTTACAATACATTTAGCACTCGGTGGTGATCACAGTGATGGAGCAAAATTAAAGCTTCACCAACCACCTTTTCCTTCAATATACATATGTTCTTTGTAAGATTTACTACTAGCACTAATATTTACGTATTTACTCTTTCTAGAACTGTGGTGTTTAGGAACTTTTGTCAGAGGATAAGAGTTTTCTTGGCATCTCTCCCAGACTTATCCAGGAAAAAAATGATTGCAATTATTCACGCAAGTTCTCACAATTTCTTAACATAACTTCTCCCTTTTGAATGCATCACATTAAAACATTTCATTTAAATTGGTAACAGAATTCTGAAGATTTTGAGAATTTACATTTACAATTTTGAGAATTATCATTTACAAAAATGATATTCAAGTTCTAGGATTTTCAGAAATAAATAAAAGTTCCAAATTGCTGGCTTAAAAGAAAGAATTTGACAGCCAAATTTGAGGAACTTTATCAAAAGGTAAAAATGAAAAGCCGTAGTTTAGAGTCAGATTTTCCTCTTTTTTTATTGGAGATCATATATTGTTTTTAGAAAACTTTTTTTCCAACAGCTAAAAATCAGTCTATAGATTGATACTTCATTGAAAATCCGTAAAATTAGAAGAAAAAGATCTCAATGCTATTACTGTATCTATATAATTATATTTAGAGTTATAATAATATAGAAGTGTGGTTTATATGACTTGAGAATGCCTATCTTTTAATTTCAGTAAGATAGAAGAGAGCTTCTTAGATTCCTTTAGCATTTCTGTTCTCCAAGATGGTAATGGATAAATACCAGCCATAGCTCAGTGTCTTCATAGACGTTCATTGCTGAAAAGATAGACAGGAGAAAATTTGGCAATACTAACAGCTGTCTCATAATTCATAGCTCTTATTATTCACAATTCCCAGACAAATTCTAACTAATTAGTTTTGTCTGCATGTTTATCCTTAGCATACATGCTTGACGTCCCATTTAATTGCTGCAGTTGCCCATCTCAACATGGTACTTCTGTAGATTTTCTGTTGTGAAGGAGCTGCCTGCTTCATCCTCATCACATTGCTAACATAAGCGCTAGAAAAGATGCTAAAAGCCTATGCATTGTGCCTTTGTTACACTGTCAGTCTGAATAAGTGTAATTCCCAAATGGGAGCTGCATCCGTATTTCCAAAGATCTCATTCTAGCATATGCCATAAGATAGGTGACAGTAATTAAAAATGTGACAAGAAAACTCAAATCACCGATGACGTACACTTTCAAATCCATGCAGAATAGAAGGTGTTGTGTCCAGATAAATGAAAAATGAAAAGGATCATGGATAATTGGACTGGGATGAAGAAAAGACATGAGATTAGAAAAGAGGCTGAAAAAAAAAAAAAAAGCAGAAGAAAAATGAGTAATCAGCGCATGCAAATAAATTATCAAAATATTTTTTTCTAAATATGTTGTAAGCTCATGGCATCACAGTAATGCACTGATCCATGCTTGCTTTCTCTGCACGCTCACGTTGTGCGTCAAAGGGCCCTGAGCAGGCAGAAGGTGAGCTTGGTGCATGGTGGTTTTGCACCTTCCCACCTCGGCTGCCTTTATGCCAGCAAATGCCCGGGCTGGTGCATGGGGCTGAGCACCGTCCTGCAAGGCATGCTCTGCAACATGTCTCTCGTGGCACTTGGACTGCAGAGCCTAGCCACCACCTCAGCACCTGTGGGCAGCACTGGGGGGACATCCCACTCCTGAGGCAGTGCTGGTTTTCCATCTGTGTTTTGAGGGAAAAAAAAAGGGTTTAATTGTGTGAGTGTGGCCCATGAAGGGGCAGACCTGCAGGCTGCTCTGCAACTGAGCACTGCTGCCTGCCTTTTGCACACAGCAAGGCCCGATTCCCCACGCTCTGGCCTATTTCTAGCTGGGTGGATGTTTCTGCAAAGTGTTTCCCTTCAGTTGTTGTCCCAGGGCCCACACAGATCAGAGTTAGCTACCTCCTCTCCCTGTTCCTCAGCAGTAAAATCACATCTGCTTGAAATGGATGGGAGGGACATTCACTCGCTGTCATGTTGCATAGAGTACATAACAAGCCGAGATGTGTTGTCAAGAAAATAAAATGAACTTACTATGTCTGGATGACCTTCAGGAAAATGAATAACTATTCTGTAAGCTTTTCATGACATATACTTAATATTGAAGAGTAGTAGATATTCCATAAAAAAAAAAAAAAAACACCAACAAAAACACCACCACCACCACCAATAGAACTTGGCATTTTGCTCCAGTTTCTGCTTAGTGTTTGGATCATTTGGATCACATGTGCCTACATATTTTTGTGACTTTTTGTTCCACTTCTGCATCTCACTTTCATTGGATAATTTGTGAAATAACAGATTCTTTTGGACAGAAAGTAAGATTGGTGTTTCTAATTAGTTGAATTGAGTGTAACATGTTGGCTACAGTTCACAGTTATAGGATAAATGTATTATAGCATGATCTACAGGAAAGTATTTTTTTAAAAAAATAAGAATGTTTTATCATCACTAGCACCATGTGCACCTGATCGTTATCCTAAAATTAGATGAATCAGATCTGACAGAGAACTGCAGTACAGGGAGTGCTACATTAATTTCAACTGCTCCTTTTTATGTCCTGCCTAGCAAAAAACAAACAAACAAAACAATAATCAAAGCACCCCCCTGCACCCCATGAATGTTTGAAGTATTTTAAGATGCAAAGTGTGTCGGGGGGGACCAGCAGAAGGCAAGAGAACAATGAAACAATAAAAATTCAATACTAACCAAATCTTTCGACCTTAAAACAATGAAAAGATTGGGAGTTAGAAAAGCCATTGTTTGCCATTTGTACAGCAGGAAAAAGGGAAATCAATATTTATTTCTTGGAGAGTGCCAGCCCCAGCATGTGGTATTGATACTTTCAACAGGATAGAAAGGCTTTTCACGACAAACCTTTCACTCTTCCACCATTAGAGAATCTGTGCATTAGCTTGAATATTACCTGGCAACATTGCTCTTGTTTAATGTGTCCTTTTGGGGAGTTTTATGTTATTTTTACTGACGTTACCAGCAGAACGTTTTAAGTTGCTGTAGCTTTTTAAATGCAAATGAATGAATAAATGAAAGGCTCCCACTGCTGCACACAAACACATTTGCAACCAAAGGGTGCCTCAGCGAAGTCATGCTGGCCTTGGTGATGGGACCTGCTTTACCCACACCAAAAGCCTCAGGCATTTGCTGTCCGCATCACTTTCCAGTGGGTACTTTTAATAATTTTCACTGCTGTCCTGCAGCCCTCCAGAGACACACCTGTGGATTACAGAGGCACGGCTGGGGATGACTTGTAGTTGTTATTCAGGCACCAGCCTGGACCTCTCTAACAGCAGCTTGTTTTCTGAGCTTCAACTCTGAATGGAAGAAGTTCACCTGAAAATGAAATGCGTCCTGAACTGGTACTATATCTGCCTTCACAAAATGATGCTTCTTTGACCCTCAATTTTCAGTGTACCATGTGATCTCACTGCTTGTATACAGCTTCTGTGTCATCACAAAATCAATGTGATGTTGAGAGGGGGAAAAACACTCATTACCTCCGTTCACATGATGGAAAATAACTGACCTCTGTTAGAGTGAGTAAGAAAAGATATATTGATGTAAACTGTGCTAGAAATAAGCTCTTACCTATTGAAACTAATCTCTTACCCAGCTTTCCAGAGTAAACTTCCACAAAAACTAGTGTAGGCTCTTGGGGGTGATTTTCAGACAGAGAGGCTCTTGCAGTCTCTCCAGCAGGTCTAAGCCTTGCTAACCATACGGTGCCTCTCTCTTCCTCCCTAAGGGAATTGTAAATTGGGCTACTGGAGCACACAGCACATCTCAGTGTTGGATAGCAAGTCAAATCTTCTCCCTCTTCCTCCCACAGCTTCAGGTGTTCTGTTTTTATACACTATTGTTTTATTGGGTTTGTGCCTCCCAGTACGCTTCGGGCACTCCTGAACAGCCTGTGATTCAGGAAGGTTTCTTTCCGTTGCTGCAGGCTTGCAAGATCAACTGTGAGTTATTTTATCTTTCCTCCAGAGAGCTAGGACTGCTCTGGGTTAGACTGGGAAAATATTGCTGTTTAAAGTCCAAAGACTGTATCTGAGTTCTTGTCACCACCTCAGTCGCTGCCAGGTAGCACTAGTTGAATTAGTAGAATTTAAATCTGTCCCCCCAATTTAGATCTGCCCCCCCCCAGATATTTGGATCAACTACAAATACACATTCCTTTCTCTTTCAAATAAACAAACAAGAAAAAATAGTTTATTTGTGACACCAAGTTTGACTTGCATTAGATTGTTTTAATTTCAGAGAGGGAAAGATTTGCTCTGAAGTAGACTCCTGTTACAATTTTTCCAAAGTTGTCAGTTTTGCTTCAGCAGAAATCATTGAGTGAATAGAACTAGAATTAAAAAAAAACCAACTGCCCCTAACATGGAATTATTAATGAATAAATGATCTTCTGGAAGAAAAATTAATTCCTCCTTCCCTGTCAAATATTTAAGCTACAAGAGTTTTTGGCTGAAAAATGATTTTCTTAGGACGTGATCTCATATGCGTTTGAAGCACAGGCTCAGAATTATGTGAATTCAGAACATGTGAATAACACTGAAACTAAGAGTTTGCCTAGAGCGTTTGAAAAGTGACCTCAAGAAAGTAGTTGAATTTCTACGAGTTAAACAGTCAAAGTGATCACTAAAACTTAACATCTGTCTTAGTAACTTATGTTTGGTTCCTTGTCAAAGACACATATAAAATAAACTTCCTAATTGTTAGGGATGGTGTTAACAATTGCTCTCAAGAAAGGGCAATCCTAGTCTGAAAAGGCTGATCATTGATGGTTTGAGAGTAGAACTAGGGGCAAGAAAGATGTATCTGACCTAAAGTTATCCAAGATAGCAAAAATGAATGAATGTTTTACCCTTGAAACAGGAGAGTAAAGTCGCCTGAAGGAATAATGTGACACACCCTTACAGCTCTCAACATCCAGTCATCTGTGGGCCATCCACGTGAAACTAGTGGGAAGATTTCCAGCAGCCCTCCGATGATATTATCAGATGTGTGTATAATAATGGGGTTGTGGGGGTGATCTGCAGGAGTTTGTTTCTTTTGTCTTCTTCAAAAAGAAATGCCTTAAAATCTCTGGAAATGTGGCTCTCAAAACTTGGGCCTGAAGTACCTATGAGAAATCTTTGTTGTTTTTTATCTTTCTGAAGTTCACACCAATCTTTCAAACCAAAATGCTGAATTCATGTTGTTATTTGCCTTGCTAGAAATTTAATTTCCTGATACTGTCTATTGATTATGTACAAAACTGATTATATGCATCTTTAGTTCCCACCCCTAGAGTTCCCTGTAGGACTACTGGTTAAGGGAGAGGAGAAAAAAGAGAAGTGGAAGCAGCTTAGTAGGAAACCTGTCCATGTTCAACAATTTCCTTCACAGATATCCAAAGAAAAATGCCTTAGGAAGTGCTCCTTCATTGTCTCTGATCAAAATGCATCTGCTGGCAGCTGATCTTCAAACACTTTGCACAACAGACACAGGTTGCTTGTTGTTTTAGTGCTACTTGCTACAAGCAGCAGCCATAGGACACCTACCACGGCCTGTTCTCTCATCAAAGGACACAGCGAATCACCACCTGCAGTGTCTTTAGAGGCAAAACCAGCTGGAATAAAAGCATAACCAAATTTGCATGAAGAGCTTCCCAACAACTACAGAAGGTTTCTAAGGGGATAGGGGTAATTCTTCCAGGCTTACCTAACTAAAATACTGCAGGTGAAGGAAGCCTCTTGCTGACATAACTGAGATTTTCTGCTGCTAGTGTCTCCTGGTTCAATTCTCAGATTTACTTTCTCAAGGGCTTTGCCATTAATGTCAATATCTTATCTATGTTATACGATATGGATTTTATCTATAGTCTGTTTACAGCCTATGACTGCTGTCTATGAACAGGAAAGTGCTGCCACACCTCATAAATACAATGGTTATGTGTCCAGCTCCTGTTTCAGCATAGGAAAAGTGATTCCTACCGTACCCAAAGTGCCTGGAGAGCCAGGCTGCATGGAGCTCCCCAGTGTTGAGTTCATGCTTTGATCTGGTGACATTTTAACACTTTAATACAGTAGTTAGTCAGAATGAATATTCACCCCACAAAGTTTCTAGTGGGTGATCCAGCCAAAAAGGGAAGAGGATCAGAATAGGGTTAATGGCAATTGGGACCTATGAACTAGATTGCCCTAGCAGATTTGCAGGACATCAAAATTATGCATAGTGTATTTATGCAGATCCTGGGCTCCACAAGACCCACTCGTACAGGGAGTCTGCAGATAAAACCAGCACTGCCAACCTTTGCTGCCGGGCTGTATCAAGGTGGCTGCTCTGCAGGGGATGGGGAGCCCGGGCCGAGCAGGAGGCAGGTGGGAGCTGTGGCCGTGCCAGCGAGGAGTCAAGGTGCAGCAAGGCCGGGTCAGGATCAGGGCCAGAGACAGAGGTCAGGTTCCCGTGCAGAGTGGTGGGAGAACAAGGCCCGGCTTGCTTCCCGCTCTCTTCACTACTCCTTTTATCGGTGGAGGAGCTGACTTTGCGCTTGGCCAGCCCAGCTGACCTGCACTGCACGCAGCTGCCCTTGGTCACGGCCAACACGTAGGTGCACACAGCCTCGAGCAGGGGGAGGCCTGGCAGGAGCAGAGCGCGAAGAAACGCGCCCAAGCTCTATATAACTTCATGCTAAACAGATGGTTTTAGCCTGGTTTTTCCCTCGCTGTTGTTTCAGAAATATAACTGGTTATCTGAAATGCAATCAATGCACACTTGACTTTTGAGAATGATACATAGGAAAGTGTTATAGAACATAATTCACTAAAGTCAAGTATTCTTGAATCACATTTTACATAATTGGCGGGATTAAATAAAAACTGACTGTAATTACAAAAGTACGGTTTGATTTCAGTTCTACTCTGCAGTTTTATGCATTTTTTGAGCTTGATTCTTTGTGGCTCACCTCACTCAGGTGCTTCTCGTTTCTCATTGCTTCTTTGCTTTTTTCTTAACATTCAGTGTTTCCGTTCCAGAATCTAAGATTTACCTTTTTCTTCAGTTTTCATTGTCAGTTACTCATCAGTTCTCTTCAGCTTGCTTTCTCTCAGTACTTTCTTCTCTTGCCTATTACTTTTGGTTTTATTTATTTTTAATGGCCCTAATTAAAAAACAGGAATTGTCAATGCTTATTTAAGCCTGGCTTAACCATGTGTTGAGTCATTGCCTGGTTCAACATGCTGAAATTTACTCATTTACTTGAAGAACAGGGACAATAACGAGTTGTACAAGGACTCTGTTATGCCCTCCAAATTAGCTACATTTTTTATTTTCCATTAATGGTTTATTTTCTCCAATGAAGAAGTTACTAGGTGAAATTTAGACACCGTGAAAGCCAGTGTATCTGAGTGGGAAAGAAAAATATGAGTGACTGAATGGTTTACAGCTAGCCCGAGCAGCTGAAATTGCTTGTTATAAGCTCAGTAGCATCACACCCACTTAGTGAAGGTAAATGGAGAGGAAGCAAAGGCAAAAGAAAATGACAACAACAACAAAGGAGCTGCTGCAAATATTTGAACCAGTAGATTAGATGCTCACTCACAGCACCGTCTTCCATATGCCAGAGTACGGAGGAGTATGCACAATATGGACTTTGAGTGAGTGTTTGTGGTACATGCCACTCGTGTGAGCAGGTTCTGGACGTGGTCTCAGCAAAGGTGTCATCACTGCCTATTTGAACGACTTGCTGTTACTTTTGTCCAACTCACGCCTTTAAATGTGTGAAGATCTCTGAGATTTGAAGACTGGAAATGGCCAAAGTTCTGTTTTCTGTTTTTATCTTACAACAGGCTATAGCTCAGGATCTTTATTCTTAATACTCTGAATATGAATAATTAAATATTTAAATCTACACTGCTGCATACAATAGCTCAGGGGATTTGTTTATTTATATTCATGATCAGTAACTACATTACTAAAACCGTTTTGGTAAGACATTTTTTTTTTTCCCCAAAGTCTCTCAATGGCCTCCAGTGCTGTATTCACATCATTCTCATGTGTATTATATGCTTGTCAAAGCAACCCCAAGCAAGGAGAGCTAATGTTTAAACCACATGGAAATACTAAAGAACTTTAGGGTAAATAGGAGTGCTCCTCACTGAGCTAACTGCTTGCCCAAAGGAATATGGATATGCAACTTCTCTTATGGCTGGTTGTGGTTAACAAAGAGTAATTGGAAATAAATGTTATGGTGAATAAGAAACACTAACACATACAATTGTATTAGCATAAAATTTAGGACCAGCTCCTCAGTGGGAATTAAAGCTAGATGATGCTTTCCTCCTACATGTTGACTTAGACGTTCTGATTCCAAAAAATGTTGAGCTGCAGTTGGAGGGTTTCTGAATATTTCTTGATTTTAAATGGTATTTATCAGGATAATTCTGTCATTTGACATTTAAGCAAATGAGAGTGTTACACACTTTCTGAAGTATGTAAATTGGAAGTGTCTGTGAATGAATACAGAATATTCATTGACTGAAATTCAGACTGCAATTAACTAAACCAGCATTTATTTATTTTTAGGTGCATACCTTCTAATAGGGTGCTTCACACATAAGTAATTAAACTTAACATTATGTCACAGGGACAAATGCAAATATATGTGATTCATTTCTTGCCACACAGATTTTTCTTGTGACAAAAAATATGGTTTGTCTCTGCCTGTCTCTATTAGACTTTCCATTTTCTATACTCTGTTTACAGTTTGTTGCAAATTAAACAATGTCAAACTGACAAGCTGCATTTTTTTCTGAATTTACTGCTTGTTAGGGGTGAAAAAACTTCTTCTGGGAAAAAAAATGAATGTGCTTTTTCTGCAGCAAGACTTAAATGAAAGCAATTCTCCATACTGTTAGCATAAATGAATTTGGCTCAAGTGAAACACAAATTAAAATTATTGTATGCACTTTTTTTTATTATTATTATTAAGGGCATATTCAGTATTTAAGTTGTTGATGGCATTTTCACATATTTGTGTTCATTTTGATATCCAGGAGATTACACTGAGTTGAAGGACCTAATTCCAACCCCTTTTACATCAGTTCCATATGAAGTCAAATCTACTGAGTCAGGTAGCTCACAGTAAGGTGAACTGAAGTTAGTGAGAAATCCCAGGGATTGGACAAAACTGAGAAGCTACTCCTCTTCTGCTGGAGGCTTGTATTTTTGGATCCCATCGGCATGTTAATGCTGCATTTTGTGGACATACAAATTTACTCCTCCATTATTCTGGTTTGGAAGTAAAAATATGTGACTGTGTTAATGAGGTAACTTATGTGAGCCATGGGAAGAGAGGGAGAAGCAAACAGGATTCCAAATGTTCATTGCCATTGGGACTCTTAATGCTTCAAGATTTGATTCAGGATAATTGAATTGCTGCCCTAATAAATCTCACAAGAAGCTACAGATATTTCAGAACACTTCCCACCACGATAGTCTAATGTGAGCTAGTAATATTAGGATCGGGGTTCATAACTCAAGTGCTTGATGCTCAGGTCTTCTCTGATAATTTCAGTAGACTCACTCCCCTACACATCGTCTCTGCTCCCTTTCCTGTCCCCTTGTGCATTCAGGGCCAATGCCACTCTGCTGACGTGGGGTCTGTCCTGTTAGCGGTGTCCCTGTGCCAGTTTCTGAGTGTTACGGAGAATATCGGTCAGCAGCTTCTCATCCAGGACCGAGCAACTGTGCCAGACGCATAGCGTAGCTGGGACGTGCTACATAATCCTTGCCTGTTCCATTGAGCATGCAGATCTTTCAAAACACCAGCTGCTATTTGTTTTTGTGCGATGGGGGCCTTGTTCTCACGTCATAAGTAAATTTTCGTTTGACCGTCTGATGCGCTGATTGATTCATTTAGTTCTCCATTTGCAGATTGAAGAGATTTGCGTTTGTAATGCTAACTGCTTCTTCCAGCAGTGTTAAGAACACTAATGTGAACCTTTCTAAAATTCATTGAGTGGCTGGTGACTGTTGGCCCGGATGCCTCTTCCTTCGTACTATAGTCCCACTTCATTTCATTGAGAAATGGGAAACAATGTTGAAATGACAGGGATTTGCTTGAGTAAATTTAGGCTGAACTTCTGTGCAAAGATAGAAAAGTCTGCATAGAAGAAGAAAAATCATGAATTCCTGATTCCTATACAGTATTGAGAACAATGGCATATTACAAGATAATATGACATGTTTCTTAAACTGTAATCTTAAATACTGCTTTATTGTTGTCCAACTAAAATGTCATTGATGGTGGTAACTGAAAGAAAACATGTAATGTCAATAAGTAAAAAAAAAAAAAAAAAGTTAAATTATATGGATATTTTCCTGACACGATAATTTATTAAGATTTAGATCTTCTTAAGATTAAATACTATCACATACAAGAAGTTGATGAGACTGCGTATTGCTACAGAAAGCTCTATAGTGAGAATGTTTTTAACTAGCTCTATCTGATGACTTCTAGATAATTCTTTCTAGTTCAAATAAAGCAACCTTTTCCAGATATAGTATAAGGAAACTGTGAGAGACAGATGTGAAAAGGAATTTGCAGATCCTGAAATCTGATTTGCTGGGGCATTTAGCCATATGCATAAGCACAGGAACTGCAGAAATCTGTGACAGTATTCATTTAAATAGGAATCCTGAACTTTAAAAAAAAAAGCATGGGCATAGATAATTGAAGTAAGCTTTAAAGATATACCAGCTGTGGTGAAGATCTTGTGATAAAAATTTATTCAGAAATGAGTACAGAATTCACTTTTTTTTTTTTTTTTCTAAAATTACAAAAACATATTTGTGCAGCCTAGGGAATCACTTTCAGTCCAATCCAGGTGCAGCTCCATCTTCCAGATAATCGTACCTTGTCCCCTCCCCTCTTCTGACACAGCGAGCCAAGAGTTGTTGTTCCAACCTGACCTTTTTCCTCCAGGAACCCATTCCACACCTGGAATCCTAGGGGAGTGTTTGACCATGATCGTGATCTCTGATAAGTCAAGGCCCAGGGCCCCTCTCCTTTTACATCTCCATTTTGCCTTTCTCAGCTGTGGAAAAAGTAGCTACGTGCATGTCCATTATGTTTGGGTGTGCAAGCATGTGAGCAGACAATTCATCTTGTTCACTCTGGAAGTAGCTGTGAAAGCTGTGAAAAAATTTGAAAAGACTGCTTTTATACAAAAATTCAATACTAATTTTATAGAAAATCACTAAAGAGCTGATTAATGTGGAAGATCACTTAATGCTTGCTAATTAGATCGATAGAATTTCCCTGTACCCTTAATGCATTGTGTGTTAAGGAAGGATGGCTAAGATTTGTATTTGAAGGCTTTGTTTATTCCCAGTCCTTAATTTCAAGGTTGTCATCTGTGCAGCGTCACTTCCTTTTGTTTCTTCTGTGCTAATAGTTCAGCTAAATAACCTGTCTGGTTGAAACCAAAGTAGAAAGAAATCTCCCATGGTATTATGGTAGAAATCTATGGACAGAAATGTAATTAAGCAAACATGAAAAGAGAAAACAGCAGCGTTAAAGGATTGCAGTGTCGTGCATCTGAAAACCAGGGAATGAGGATGATGGCATCCAAAAGTGGCCAGTACAATTTGATTATTATGTAATTGCTGAAACCTACACAGACATTACAATAGGTGACAAACATCTCAAAGACATAGATTAAATGTTTCTGGATCTGAATCCTGATTTCCCCAAAGTACAGTCGCTTGCAGTCTCTGTTCTAATTCCCATCCATCTACAACAAAAGATGAAATTACCAGGATGGCTTTCCTTCCAACCTGATTAAATGGAGCAGAAAAATAGACAACATAAATGGTAAGACATTATAATTGGAAATTTCTTTCAATGTAATAATATAAGGCATAATTTGTGGCATAAATCCCATTTCAAGGAAGCACTTAAGCATATATTTAAGTCCATCTATATTGACGCAAGGTGTTTAAGCATATGCTTCACTTGAAATGTGGCCTTACAGTCAAATTAAATACAATATTGAAATACACACAGTATTTTTTTAGGAAGGCTTTCCTAAGTAAGAACAACTTCAAGGGCTTTTCATTTTGTATTTATGAATTAACATGGATTTCTGGAGCAATAATCAAAATAGTTGTCTATGGTTTTCCATCTTTGTGGAAAAATGTTTGGATGGACTAGTGTAGTAAATCTTTCCTTTGCTTTCGATGTTAAAGCATTTTACAGTCCCTTCTTTTAAAAAGAGTTTCTTTGTTCCTTTCTGATCTCAGTGCACCGCAGTCATATCTTGGTAAGCTGACAGTAGGAGGAAAGAAACTTTTCAGTAGATTCATATTAAAAAATATGTTTTTGTATATAAAAAAACCACCTTTGTACAAGTGCTTTTTTCTTTTTTCTTTTTTTTTTTTTTTTTTTGTGTGTGTGTGTGTGTGTGGTTGACATCTCTGCTACATCTTCGTTGTAATTGGACATGAGTTTTGAAGATACGTGTCACTGAAAACTTACAATTCCAGATAGGTGTTTGGAGGTGTCAGGTTAAGGGACAAAAGAGTTTGTTATTGAATGTCAAATTTCTGTCCTCTGGAAGGATATGCAACTGCATTTTCCCAGCTTTTCTTCAGGTAAAAACATTTTCCAAGACAATTGCTTAAATGAATAAGGTATCTAGTAAACAAAAACATCCCAATTGAAGTTATTTTTCACTCAGGAGACTGATAATTTATTTTGTTTTCACATCATGTCACATCACAAAACACATCACAGGAAATGTCATGAAGGTAAGGTCTTCTCTGCCACTAGAACTTCCTATAATTTTTACATAGCTCTGCAGCAGATGTGGTAGTTTTAAAATCTGTATCTTGACAAATTATGGTGTCTAATTCCCTCATCTGTCTCATACTTGGTTCCTTTTTGATTCTACTTCTCCAATCCTTTGAGTAGAAATGAGAGAAGAACAAGCCCTGATGATAAAGAGAAAGAAATTGAAATTAATAATCAAGGTAGCATAAATAAAATGAATATTACAACTACTAATTATTTTTCATTTGCAACAATTACTCTGCTTGTAAATAAAGACACTATTCACCTTATGGAAATGTGTGAAAAGATTGCATGCATATAGGAGAAGAGCTAAGCAAAGACTTCAAGTTTGTAACAAAAGAGTTGCTTTGGATTTGATTTTCCATCTTTACCATTTTAACATGGAGTTATAGAATGCTTTTGAACATTTATCTTTTTAGCTTTTAAGCATATCTTCTATTTTTTTTTCCTTCCTTTTTGTATTTTTTTTCCACTTGAAGTGTTAGGAAAACTGACCAAAAAAGTGAAGAAACTAAAGCACTGCTGATAACGACCCCTTTAAAAATAGCTACAGAGGAGCATGAGCTGAGCATCCAAAATGTTACTTTGAAGGGTTTTTAACTAAAGTAGTAGCCAGTGGGTATGTCAGGAAAAGAATGAAAAGCTTACCTACAGTACTTTAAAATTTCCCCACTCATTTTAAATGAACTTCTCTATGACTTCTGTTCTATTTGAATTTGGAAAAAATCTTTCTTAAACAAAAAGCAGGGCTTTTATTGTAAAAGTAGGAACCCTGCATATATGTGCAGTGTTTTTATTATATCAAAATACATATATGTTGATTTATGCATATGCAAGATTTCTTAACATGGCTATATATATCTCATACATACATATATATATATGTACATATATAAAAGATTATATACATGTGATGTTTATGACTGTGTATGGTTTTTTTTTTTTTTTTACTTGGAAATGAAGCAATATTTTGAGAACCATCCTGACCCATGTTCTCATCTGAGCTCATGGTACTGCAGCCATGAGAGGGCAGGCAGGAGGGATGGTGAGGCCATGAAGCACCAAACCTCAGAAACACCTCAGGAGACACAAAAATGCCACCCCTGCAAGGCTCTCTGAGTTTCCTTCCCCGTCACTGGTAGCAGGGCTGTCTTAACCCTGTTGGCTCCCGGCTGCCCATTTCTGGTGAATTTGTGAGGTGCTGAGTGTGGTAAGGTAAGTCTCGTAGAGCAACCCTGTTCCGTTTGCTTTGATAGAAAAAGATCCTGTTTCTGACAGCACTGAGCCACATCCTCATCTTGTTCCAACTGTTGCAGATGAGCTGAAGTTACTGAACCTGCCATAGATTTACTCAGTTAAGGAACTGGTGCCTGGTTTTAGACAGAAATGTACTGGTTTTTTAATTTCTGGTGCAGCTTGTGAACATCCCTCCTTAGCAGAAACACACACATGGAATTAGGGGGCATTAAACAAGAGCTCCTAATAACATTGTATTTTTGCTCACAAATAATATGCTATTAATACACTAAGAGCAAGCAGTGTGAAGGGCACATTCAGAGAACAAACAATTCCTGTTAAGAACTGATCTAAAAGGCATAACAGAACTTGCTTGTTTTTTAAATGTTATAAATAATGTAACTTATTAATAATTATTCTCAGGAAATAATTTGAAAGACTCTACTACAAAGATAACATGTAAAGCAGTTTTGTTTTTAAAATATCAAACAGATTTAAAGTGATACTTCAGAAGTCCTCTATTCAGCAGCAATCAATGTAAAGTGAACTAAATAGTTCAATTGTGCTGCTGTGAACATAAAAGCATACTATTCGTAAACCTGTCTCACAGTTACAGCTAAACTTCAAAACAATCTAGAGATTTAAAAATAAAACGAATGTGATCTATTCTTTACCAGATACCAAAATGTTTCTGAAGCTTTGTTTAAATATATTTGCTTCCTTAGAAACACGTGTGCATGTAAGGCAAAGAACAAGAACATTTCAAATGCAACAGATGAATGTTTTATGGCTGTTAGAATCTGGCCTTGCTAAATTGGAGCAGGTTTCACCATTGATTTCAATAGTACCTGACTTAGGTACTATTGAATTTAGGATTTAAGCCTTTCATAAAACGCAGCCTTTAATAACCTTAATTCCCCGATGGCTGCAGAGTTGCTAAGCAAGCAGCATTTGACAGCTCTGCACTGCCTTAGGATCAGCCACGGGACCTGGAGGGCTCTGTGCTGGGGGCGCCGGGGCTGCCTCCCCATGCAACGCTCACCCCGTGTTGTGCCGTATTCGCTGGCCTCTGCTGCAGCCAGTCACGCGTGTCAGGAGTAAATGTTTTCTTGCCAGCGTCCCAACAAAAAGAACTTTGTAAGAAAATGCTAATTTTGATAATGAAGGCCTTTAACTGCTATTCAAATTTGAATTTGTATTTGGGAGAAAGATCACATGCCAAGTGGTTAGTGTATAACTTGGCACGTATATATAGAAAGGCTCTAATCTGCTGTCTAGAGGCTGAAGAGTTGGTCTTGTTCTTGCAGTCATTTCTGTTGGAGCTGTTTAAATTTCTATAAATAATTCTGAATTCTGAATAAAAGAGACAGGACTTGGGGACCCTGGTGTTAAGAAACTTACCTAGCATGCAGCTTGAGGTTCACATCATTGCTCTAATGGGAGGCAAATTGCTTGTAGAGACAGGAACAGCTCCCAGGTAAATGAGGTAGGCTGTCATTAGGGCATCTACCTGAAAGGTGGAAGACACAGCTAAACTGTCAGGGTGTGAGGGGCTTGTTTCTTGCTCTGGGGCACAGTGAGCCACAGCCGCTGGATTTGTGATGTTCTGAGATGGAGATCGATCTCTTGCTGTCTCTGCTCCCACCAAGTAAAAGCCTCTTTTCATTATAAAATGGAGAACAAAGATTTCTTTTTGATACAACAGGTTTTTTTCCTAAGTATTTGCATCGTATCTCTAGTAATGATCCTTTTGAGAGACTGCTAACTCTAGGTCTTTGTAATCCTTGGCCTTTCTGAAATATGTGAGGCGAGACCTATACTGGAATCAGATCAACCATCACTAATCACACGACTATAAGAAAAACTTACTGCGAATCAGAGTGACATTATAACAGTCATGCTCTGCTTGAGGTGCTGTATGATTAGTTTTCTGTCTAGGCTATAATCATTTGACAGACACCTCTAACACTGTAATCAGTTCAAAATTTAATGCTGTATTAGCCAAAACTTACAGCAATCAAGCCAAAACAGAGATTGCTCAGAAATCAAGGAAAAAATAATTATATATATATAATGAGGTGATTCTGTGTTTCAGAAAGTAACATTATTAGAAGTCAAAACAGCAGGGAAGACGTATTACTGTTCATGGGATATGTCCAGAACTTTTCTCATCCTGTTTCTGTTTAATCTTCTCATTCTGGTTTCACCACTTCTCAGGGTCCATGTTTGCAATCTTTGTTTCTTATACAATCACAAGTAGTCCCAACTGCATAAAGCAGAATTTATTTAAAATCCTGACATGTCACTGGGCTATTTGGATTCAGAACCAAGTATAATCCAGCTTGTTTCTTTCCAGTGTCATTTTTCTAAAGTGGTTAAAAACAGGGAATTGAAACATTTCAAAACGCATAGCTAAAGGAAAATGCACACACATACACACATAATTCTAACAAATATGAAATTGTTATTTGCAACCAGAAGATGGCTCTGCAATCAAGCTGGGCAAGCTGAAACCATAGAGATGCAACGATGAAAAAGAATTGTTATCCTTTCAGTTCTCTTCCTCCTCACTGGAAACAGTCCTGTTCCTGTAAGCAGTGGTTTTACCAAATATATATGGCAACTGGCCTATATATATATATATATATATATATATATATCTTCTCACTGTGGCCAAAACTCACTTTCCCCAAAGTCCTCTTTTTAATTAGGATGGAACACAACACAGAAGGTGAGTTGGATGGCTCTAACCAGCTTCTGCTGAAGATAGCTGGTGTCTCACTGCTGATTTCAAGTGGGAGCTGGTTGAAGCCAAATATAATCTAACTGGGAGATACTTTCCTTAAATACCTGAGGGTGATATGGGTAGAGGTTCCTACACATGTGAGCTGTTTTTGTTTTTAATGATTGCTAAAAAGCATCAATGACTTTGCTACTACATGTGGAAATTGTTCAGAACAACCTGGCTGTTGGCATTTTCGGATTTTGTAAGGAAGAGTTTATATTTAAGAACTTAAGAATTTAATATTTAAGAATATGTCTCATATCTGTCTTTGCTGCCTTGATTAGTTACCAACAGCTGTAGCTCTGTCCTAAAAGGATGCATGGACTAACTTCTCACATCCCTGGCATAAGCCTCTGAACAAAACCCACATTTGGAAAAACTATATATATATAGTTATATATATATATATATATATATATATATATATTTCCTAAACAGAAATGTTAATCAGCAAAAATTCAATGAAATAAATGATGTACCACTACTGTGAGCCTCAGGTTAAATAAAAACAAGGCCTACCATATCATTTCTTGGTGTTCACTTTGAATTACTACTGTAAAACAAAAAGAAGGAAATTATAGGTACTATCTACCTTTTGAGAATTTGAACGTGGAAGCAAATTGCTTGTTGTGCACATTCTCCTGCTGTGCTAATTATTTTAAAATTTCAAAATACTGATTATGGGGAACTGCTGAGCATTTTTCTTTCTGTAGGAGAAGGCTACAACACAAGTAATTGTTTGTGTTTGCATTAATATAATAATCGACACTTAGCCAGTTTTGTCTGTTTACCTTGTTTTCCAAGATGGATATAAGGGCCTACTGAAACACCGTGTTGCTCTATTTTCCTGCAAGATGAAATCCATTTCAATGTCACTTCTGTGGAGTTATAATGCAATGAAGCAATGCAGCAGTGCATGAGGTCAATTTGCTTTTACACACATGGAGCCTTTTGAAATTCCATCTATCAGAGAGAAAGATAATGCTTTTTTTTTTTTTTTTTTCACTTATGCTCAGCATAATTAAATGGAATTTGTCCTGACATGCATGTCCTAAAGGACAGGTGCAACTTTCAGGATCTCAAACTGCTTTCTGGTAATTTATTCATTGCATTATGAACTTGCAACCCTCCAGGGGGTGTGACATAATATTATAATACATAATGTTCCCGAGTACTAGATTTTCATTTGGCTCTCTGATTTATCTGACAGATGCAGGGGAAAAAAAAAAACAAAAAACACATGTAGCTGGAAAAATCCCTACTGACTACACATATGCGACTGCTAAAATGCACAGGTTATTTCAGTTAACACTGACATTAACTTATGTTGGAAATGCTCCCTTCTGATTTGACTTTCTCCGGTGAGATATGATGGCATAGTGTTTTATTTCTGAGTCTGCTTCCTGTAATTGTGCTCCTCCCAAACAAATGTATCTCAGATCTCAATATCAACTGCTTTCATGAAAGATGTGTGCAATAACTCTTCCATGAAGCTGTGGGTTGCCTTTGCTGTCACAGAAGTTACAGAAACATAGACAGGCTCCACAAAAGATATCATTTCTTTGTAATCCCACAATAGATGCAGGATAATAGATGCTTTCCCCAAAAAATTGGAAATTGAAACCTCTGGAACTGGTAGGCCAATGATTTTCAAAACCCCTTAAGGTTATGCCTGTGTTGATACAATTCAGACAAAGTCAGGTGAAGAAAACAGAGCTTCTTCATAGTCCCCTTCCTCAGGTATCACTGGAAAGTTTGTGTTAATGGAACTAGTTATTTTGTCAATGTTTTAATAGGACAAAACAGTAACCGGTTCACCTATATTATCCTTTTATGCGTATTTACATATAATAATAATGTACTCATACATAAAGGGTAATTGCTGCAAGTCTTTGTCCATTAAAATGTGCATCAGTAATTCATCCTTTTATTTACTGCAGTACCTTAGGTGGTAGTCCAAACAGTCCCAGTAAGCTTTTCTGCTGTAAACTGCCAGGGAATATCACTCAATTTTTCATATTTTAAGATCAGACTGTGGATGCTAGATTGAGATAATTCCATTTTGTCTTCCTCCTTGTTCCCTACGTAATTTATATTATGCCTTTTTCTAGTAGCGGTAAAGAATATCACTGATGAGATAATTAGAAGGATACAGGAGGATCTGTTCCCCTCATGTCAGATTTACTGCTATACAGATCTAGCACATTCAGTGGAGTTAGTCTTAATTCTCATTTAAAATTGCTTATATACACAGAATATTGATCAGTGGACAGGGTGAAAGCTTCAGCCAGTCACAGCACAGGAAAATGCTATTTTAGCCCCTCAGAAATCCCTTTGAATCATCACTGACTGCAACCAACATGCTGTATCTGATCCATGGAGAACAGCAGCCTTACAGAACACATTGGTTTGTTCCTCTGAAAGGACCAAGGCTTGAAGCTAATTCTTGGTCAAACTGGAAGGTAGGTTATTACGCTTGCTGCCAGGGCCAAATGTGATGTCTTAAGCCTTATGAGCTACTAAGCAAGTTTTTTACCCAAACCACAAATTAGCAATTTGTTGACTGCTCTTCTCATTCCTAATACAGAAGAAAAAACTGCTTCTGTAGGGCAGAGAAAATGGCAAGACCCAAAAGTTACAGTTATTGAACACCTTAAATTCAGTTCAAGGTAATATGGACTGTATTCCTCACTGCAAAAGCTGACGACTTGGTAAATAAAATATGCTATAGGTACATGTGCAGCAACAGCTTATACTTGTTTTCTTGTTGAAACACCTGCTCAGAAATGTATCAGATAGCTAACTTGTATCAAGAATAGCAATTGCCATTTTTCTCCCTGTTTATGCAGCTTTCCAGCCTAATTGGAAGTATTTAGGCTCTAAAGTTGTTGCCATTACTACGAAATCATTCGGGAAGCTTTGCTATCTCCATGGCAACTGGCCTACATATATTAAGCATTTAGATACAACACCGATGTTTGGTGGTATTCTTAATTTGAGGTATTAACGTAGTATATCAGTGCTTTACACTGGAGTTTGTGTGTTTTATCTTTTTGCTATAATGATGAGAAAACTGATGCTGAATAATGGCTTGATAACACATAGCTCACACAGTGAAGCAGCTATCCAGAGGATGAATTAGCATGGACACACGGTCTCACATTTAACAAACAGCATATGAAAGCAGTTACTTTTTTAACTCATGTAGGATAATGCTTTTGTAGGTCTAGGTAGGCTCTTCTACTCTTAAAAGAAATCAGTAGAATAATTTCTGGTTTTATAGGCATTGGAAGGACAGTTCACCCTGCTCAGTCAGACATCACAGAAATCTGCAGCTGGGATTCCTTAAGCCGGAGCTGTTTTTTTCCCTGTAAAATTTTCAGAGCAAGGTCTGAGGCAGAACCAGACCTTGCAACCCACGCTGAGCCTGGGGTACAAAACTGCAGGGATCTGAGGCCCTCTGGCGTGTGCAGGAGGATCTTGTGTCGTGTCTGGTGAGGAGGTGCCCAGGCAGTGCTCTAAGCCTCACGGTGGGACAGAGAGGTGGTGCTAAGTGGAGCATTCCTCATGGCTCGTACGTATTAGTTGTCTTGCTAACAATCCCTGGACCGAGGCCAGACCTAGCGGGCTGGCACGAAAACTGCTGCAGTGCCTAGAAAATCTCATTTCATGCAGCCACGCCTGTGGGTGCAGGAGGGCCTGTGCTATATCCATGGAGCTAAGCCAGGGATATGAACTATGCTGGGTCATAACCCGATACAGATCGTTTCTAGCAAGGGCAGGGGAGGGCTGGAAGCCAGCTACCACCTCCAGGCTTTTCCTGGAGCAAAACTACTGTGCTCTTACACGTGGCTATGAAAAAGCCCAATTGATCTCAAAATTCCAAGTGCTTACTTCACCCATATCCTTCTGAATGAACTTGCAAATAATGTGCGGCGTAGTGGAAATGTGAAATATTACTCAGCTTCAAAGTGCGTTAATCTTTTCAGTATATATCTTACTAATGCCGTTGTAGAGCAAAGGCGTTATGCTGGGATAGGAGTGGAGATGAGGAAAAAACGTAGCGGTATTTACAAACAGATCCTGCAGACTGTAGTTCAGAAGGCATTATATCTCCTGTAATTGCAGATGAGTATTTTCTTATTTGTTTTCTGCGAGAAATATATTAAATTATACTCACTGCCCCTAGCTAGTCTGCAAGCCTTTTTTCTTACTGGCCAGAGTCCCATTCCCAGCAATCCTTTAAATTCCTCATTTTTCATGCAACTGCGTTGATTATCTATGCTGTTAGTGTGCTCAGTGGCTTTTCGTTGGTAGAAGGGATCCCAAGAGTATCATTCGTTTTATTACATTTCACTGACATGTGGATAGAATAGTTCTTCCTCTTTGGAGGTCAGAGAGATATGATCTATTTACTTCCTTCTAAAAGGAGGATAATTCTGTTTTTGCTTGGCACTGAAACTTTTCTATCAGACACCATACTGGAGACAATACTATAAAAGCCAGATTTTTAGCAGGTTTGAACACTTTCTGCAGTTCCCCATTGAAATACTGAATTAGATCTGAAATGATTTTCTTCTGCGCTGGTGTCATTTTAAGAGTGCTTTATGCCAGGGCCTTTGATGCCAAATTTCATCCCACAGTGAATTCTTACATGTAAACTCTCAAAAGCAAATTTTACAATAGACTTACTAACTGGCCCTTGGCTCCAGTAGTGCTGCTTGCAGGCTCAGATGAAAAGCAGGCTCTATGGGTATAAGACCATAAGCGCATACTCTTTTCAGAACACAAACCCTAAAGCTGCTCTGTAATTTCTACTCCCCCAAAGCTGCATTCTGCTCTTGCCAAATGTATATGTTAAGAGGATGAGTATGCGTCTCATTAGGAAATGTGAATGAAACGAGGAGTGGATTGTGCTGATTAAGACCCAGGCATACATTTCTGTACACCGTGGCAGATAAACTAAAATTACTTGGTGAGCTGGGGATTGGGAAAGGATGGATACAACTGCCTAATTGAGTGTTTTTTTGAACCACTTTGAAAATACATGTGACTCCCTCCTTTCGCTTCCTCTGAGCCTTCATGCTTTTAAATGTTAAGCATTTCTGTCTTAGAACAATCTCACTGAAATCAGTGAAGACTTTTTAATTAAGTATAATAGTTAAGAACAGGATCCAAATTCTTAGCATTAGGGAATTAAAAAAATAATAATAAAAAAAAGGAAATCTTTGTGTAGTTTTTAGATGAGTTTTCATTCCAGAAATGCACAGATTTTCAGCAAATGTGGATATTCTCCTATAGACATATAAATGGCATCATGTGGCCTCATGAAATGAAGAGCTCCTTCTGAACAGTGGACGATTAAGGCAATAACTGATCCAATGGGTAGTTCATGAGCTTCTTGTGACCTAACCCAGATCTGATTAAAACACTTTAAAGATATTTTTTTTTTTCCCTTAAAGAATACAAAAATATTTTACAAAGTTTTTAAAATCTAGATTTCTTAATTAAAAAGTCATGGTTAACTGAAAGGTATAACTTCACTAAGTATGTTACTCGCTTCAATTCATTTTAGGAGGTTACGGTGATGAAGGTGTTGGTCTCCTTTTTTCAGGTGACAAGTGACAGGACATGAGAAAATCATCTCAAGTTGTACCAGGGGAGGTTTAGTTGGGTATTAGGAATAATTTTTTCATGGAGAGTGGCTGAGCATTGGAATAGGCTGCCCAGGGAGGTGGTTGAGTTGCCAGCCCAGGAGGTATTTAAGAGATGTGTGGACGTGGCACTAAGGGACATGGTCTAGTGATGGGACTCGGTAGGCCAGGCTGAGTGTTGCACTTGATGGTCTGGAAGATCTTTTCCAACCTCGATTTTATGATTCTATGACAAATAAAAACAAAAAAGAAATAACAACAAAACCACAAAAGCTTTTGCCTTTTTTTTAACTTAAGATACACTCTCAAAGTTTTATTTCCCCTCTCCTGGTAGATACCTGTATATGAAGTTTAAGGTAAGACCTTAGAAATTGAATACCAATTTTTCAGATCCAGTGAGTAGAAATACACTAAATAAATAATGTATTAAAAAATGCAGCGTATTTATCATGGGATTGTGAAACAGGTTAATCTATAATATGAAAGATGGGTCTCTGCTCCAGTTCCAGTAAAGCCATACTAACTGTCCTCGCTTACAGTAACTGGTAAAGAGTAGGATATGAACGGTTAGGCTGCATCAGGATGTCGTACGGCATAGCCATGCAGTGCCTTGTAGTATTGTAGCCTGTATCTTTGCTGCTTGCCTTCTGTGGCTTCAAAATTATGCCTAATATTAATATGACTTCCATAGGGAATAGAAATAAAATGCTCTAAGTAATGCAAATATATTTATGAACTCTCTTTCTTTTCAACATGTCATATTAATAATTACCATATTTTGTTCATTTAATATTTAAAAGCCACACAGAAGTATGAATAGAATTTACACCTATTAAAAATGACATTTAGCTTTACCTGAAAATAGCTGGGAGTGTTACTACATTGTTCTTTCCGTTGTAAAGAGAGAAACTGGAAACCTAGCAAGATGATTTCCTAACACTTCAACAGCGACTGAAAAGTCTTAAAAGGAGAAGTGGTCACAGAAAGAGGGGACAGTGTTTACATTTCACATTAGTAATGCAAAATCATACGTTTACTACATATCTGAGGTTCAGAATTTAAGTGTTGTTCTCATTAAGGATAAAGGTACAGCATCAATGTTACACTTCATCTGCACCACCATGAACACCACTGACAGATGTTGTCCTGCTCTGCTTGGTCCTACTCCTGCCATTTGCTTTCAGAAGGATTAGCAAAAATGTAACAGCCAGAGAGCCTGGGTTCAGCTTGCTGAGCTTGGTGGAAATCTATTTCCTTCTGAAAACAAATGGGAGGTTTGTGATGGATGGACAACACAGAGGTGGGAAGAGCTGAGATGCCCTTGGTGTTGCAATAAGTTAGGTGAATGCGAAACCAAATTCTAAAATGAAAACAAAATGACCTGGTGCTGCGAAAGCTTTGTTATAGAAAACACACCCATATATTTCACTTCAGAAATTCCAAATTCACTTGTGCCATAGAAATTCCAATATAGATATGTCAATATTAGGATCATACGTCATGTGCATCCTGACAAGCAGAAAGCACGATATCTAAGAACCAAAAAAGAAAATGTTGTTGAAAAAAATAAATAAAGGAAATCGCCGTAAACCATGTATAGGAATGTTTAATTTCGAACTGATCCTTAAAGGCGGTTATAGTAACAACTGCTGTTAAATGCAGTGATGCTCATGTGTAATTTTGTTGTTATTGATGCCATTGTTCCTAATATTAACATTGATTGCATGAGGTTTTTGAAAGTGCTGAAGGGAATCACAACCTTTTCTTGCAAGGTACTGACCAAGCATGTAGAGAATTTCCAACCTTGTGGAGCTGTTTTAACTATAGAGGTGTATATATATTTAAATGTATTTTATATATTATATATACATATGAATATACATATAATTGTATATATGTTATATTATTAAAGTATATATTTTTATATAGAGAAATATATAAAATATATTTTTTATGTTTTATGTATATATATAAAATGAACACAAAGCTTGAGCTAATTGAATGTTTGTTATTGCTTGCAATTTTTAGGACCTGGCTTTCACCTTTTAACTTTTTAAAATGTGAACACAGAGTTCATTCACATGTCTGTCTTCAGACCTGTGGAGCGAAAAGTCTTGCAGAAACGGATGAGCTTGCTGCTCATCCCGAGACCACCTCTTTTCTGTTTCCTGCAGTGTGAGACTGTGTTTGGAAGGTACCTACAGACACCTGTGTCACTTTGCTGGGATTGCTTGCATACTTAACTGATGGACAGAGTGAAATAAGGAAAATGCAGAAAGT
This sequence comes from Heteronetta atricapilla, assembly GCA_011075105.1. Classification (NCBI taxonomy): domain Eukaryota; kingdom Metazoa; phylum Chordata; class Aves; order Anseriformes; family Anatidae; genus Heteronetta; species Heteronetta atricapilla. The sequence goes on from CM021737.1 coordinate 2,791,332, forward strand.
AGCTGGGAATACAGAGTAAGACTTCAGTAAGAACACCAGATAGCAAGAATGCCACCATCTGTAAAAGGACAACAGTCAGCTTGAATGGGAGATTTCTCCCTCCTACATTTTAGGAATAACCTGTAAGCAGCAGCATGACCCTGCTTCTTCTTATGACCTTTTCCAGAAATCAGCTTCTGTCTTGTTTGGGGTATTGGATAGCTTGCTTCTGCTTGCTGTTTAGGAAATCCTATTTATTTATTACAGGTTGAAGAAAAAAACAGTGATTACAAACCTAAGAGTAAATCATAATTCTGACAGTGAGCTTTCTTTGGAAAATAGCATATCATTTCATTTTTGAGTTGTTCCATCAAATAACATGGAAGATGGTAATTCAAGGTGATGTTTGTCACAGTACATCATCCCGGAGATTGACAAGAATCAAAAAGGAAAATAGGAAAGCAAACTAAGTCCCTGAACTTATAAGGGGATCTGCGTGGACAGAGAGATACCGATGTCAGAATACAAATAAATGTAAAAATGCAGCATTGATTCATTTGCAAGATGGGGACAAAGCACATTGAAATGACATGAACCTAGGGAGCCAAATGTAAAAAGGAATGGTTACAATGAGGTGTGAACTATTTCTACTGCTTGCACTGAAAATACGGAGTCCTTTGGAACTTACTTTATAAATAGCCTGCAAAAGAGGAAATAAATTCTAGTGATCTAGCTAATGCTATAAATATTCATATTCAGAATGAATTTCACAAGAGAGGGGGATAATGCATTACAAAATATGAATATCAGTTTCATTTTTCCATGGTAATAATAGTTGAAAAATCCCATCATAAAAAAGAGAATTGAGCATTGCAAATCTCTGCATATTCTTGAGCAGAATGCTTTGGAGAGACACAGTCAATGAAGTTCCCCTTTATTTCTTGGTCTTTTAACTTCTTGATGACTCCTGTTTTGTCGATGGGCATAGCAACATACAGCTGTAGCAGATTTTTCACAGAAATAGCTGACTGGGAAGCAGACACTTGGTGGGTACCATATTCTTTGAGAGAGTTGTTGTGCCTGCTGGTAAGGCCATGTAGAAGTTGCTTACTGCGCTGAGAGGGTCCTAGTTTCTTATCTTACCTCTTTTTTGAATCCATTTGTACTTCGGTTCTTCACAGAGCATTATAGAATTGAAAACAAGTCTATTGCTTTAAGCTGACAACTCAGCCATTTCCTGAGCTGGATCTTGCACTGTGAGATAATTATCTGTATTTGGTCTCTTCATGCCATGCCGACAACCTTTCTTTACTGTGCACATTGATGGCTTGTTCCTGTTGCTTACTGTCTTTTGCCAGCAATTATTTTGCTAGAGGATACTCCCTTCTATTCCGTTATTGCCTGTAAGGAGGGATGTTGCCAGAAAATGCAAGGACACTGAACTAACTGCATCACCTTCACTCATATCTTTATGTGCTCCTTCAAAACCTGCAGCAGCTTCTTGAGCGCTGACTTGCAGTACATGAAAGAAAATCATGTAGGCTGTTTTACTGTGTAATGTGGGTTTGCACAGGAATTTCTAATCTGAACTGTTTGTGTTTGTTTGGTTTTAACTGCAGCTTTATTATTATTTTTTAACTAATCTGATATTTAAATAAGACTTCTTTCAGTCTGTAGTAGCTGTAGTAGTGTGGATTAGGACTGGACCCTTTTGCTTAGACCACTCTCACAATTCCCCATTGTTTTCATACCCAAATGTATTTTGCTCAACAGGTTAGTAGATCAGCAATAGAGCTGCTGTTTGCTTACCTTCTGGCCATTTGTTACTGCTCAGCTGCTGGGGCTCGCAGCAAGCTCCAATGGGGTGCAAGTGTGTGGTGATGATGTGGTGGAGGGGACCCCGGTGCCTTCCCTGCTCCCCACCTGCCTGAAAGCTCAGACCTGGGCCTTGCTCTCCACACCTGTATGGCACCTATCCCTCCACCTTGCATCCCCTGATCCTCACCTGCTGACCTGACTTCCCTGTGTGACCCCTCCTGCAGACCTGCAGGTGCTGCCTGGGCTCCCAGCTGCCCTCCCCATCCCTGCTCTGCTCGTCTCCCCCGTGCTGCCTCCTTGCTAGGGAGAGCCCAGTACAGTCAGCCAGGCTCTAATGCTCAGCACGTAGTGTGCCTTTTATTTAGCAGGCTTTTCCTCGAGCATTTTTTTCCCAGATTTTTGTTGTTGTTGTCATACTTTTAGTAACACCCTGTGCTCTACTGTTGACACATCCAACATTTGAGGGGATGCTTTGTAGCCTCAGCTATGATTACAGCTCTGTGATTACTTCCAGCTTTCATACAGCTGCCTTACTGGAGACTGATAGGCTTTAAAGTTAGATTAAAATCCTATACACACTCACCCATTTACTTATACGTACAAATAAATCTGAGTGAATATATTTAACCTGTCTGTATTAGCATAATTATTAATTTTGGTATTTTTAACTTAGATATCATAATAATTCCAGTATTATGTTATAATGCATATGTTAGATCTGTAGGTTAACATTTGTAGGTATATGTAGGTATACACAGATCCCTGCCACAGAGCTGGTTTATTGAGTTTCAGTGGATCATACTATTTATGAGTCTTGAGTTTTGGTCATATTTGCCTATAAGTATCCTGGTAATTATAATAAATGCCCCATATTTATTTAGCACCTTTTCTCCTAATGCAAAATACATTAACATATAATGTTAATGATATATTTCACATTAATAAATGCTATGTCACATGTCAATGATATATCACCTTATTTATTACTCCTTGAATTTCTGTGATAACTCTGTAGTGACTCACAAGTCACTACTAGATTTTGAATCAAATTACCCAGTTAACACCGTAAAGTTCTTTTAAGAGCGTATCTATTTAATCATTTCTTTGCAATGCCTGTAGTGGAGAAAAAAATCATCCCATTCTTGCCTGCTCTTTCACAAAATCTTTGCATTTTGATTAAAGCTGAAATATGCTTCCTAACAAAATACTTGGACTCTTAGATTATCTGAAGTTGTAATGTGAGGAGGAAAAGCATTTTTTTAAAGTCAAATCATAGTGAAGCAATGTGATCTGGCCACAAATTTTATTTATTCTTTCATAAAATAATATTTAAAAAATAAAACAGAAAAGACATTAAATATCAAGGTCCATCCAAAATGTGCGATTTGAAGAGGCTTATACATTTTTTCGTTTATGTAGATTTAGACTTTCATTATGGTCTGTGGATTAGTGGCTGGGGCGGTTGCAGTCCGTTCCTGTGTGCCTCGGTGATGGAGGTGGAGGCGGCAGACTTACGAGGAGCTGGTATCAGCAGACTCTAGAAATTGATGCTGTGTGCCAGCAAGGACCTCAGGGCAGCATAGCTTTGGAAACTCGAATGCTATCAGCCTTGACAATGGTGACATTCAGAGTTAAAACTATGAGGTTTTACTACCTGACAAATTCTGACACATAGAGAGTGTAAGTGCTTTCAACATGGTTATGTGCGAGCAGATCTGTGTGTCTTTGGTGTGTGGTGCCTTGCGGAAAGGGCCTAGACGCTTCCATAATTGCACAATACTTTTTGCGATTCATGGTTTGGTGTGGATTCACTGGATTTCAGGACCTGAAAGTGTGTGTGCAGATGGTTCTGGAGGAAGGTGGTGACAAGCTTGAAAGCTGGTGCCAGGTTACATGGGAAATTCTGGTACAAATGCCATATGTACCCAGAAATTTGTGATTCAAGATGTGAATCTGTGATGTTTCATGTGGCATTCATAAGAGTGCTCCTTAGAAACAAACTGACCTTTCCTGAATGCCCTTCTGCTGCAATAAAACACCAGATCCGTTGTGCAGAACAAGGCGGCTGTCTGTTGGTTTATTATAATTGTTATTATTTTAAAATATATTTTCTCTTTAAAGCTGACTAAGATCTGCAAAAAGAAAAAAAAATGTCTTTTTTTTCCCAGCTGCCCAAGGCCTACACACACACTGGTGACTTGCCTAAGAATAGAAGCAATCTGATAACTGAAAGAGATCAGATAATTATAGGATGTACTCATAATATCGCATCCTCCTTTATTTATTTCTTTCCCCAACAATATTTATTCTCTTCCAGATGTTCACACAGAATATGGTTATGCTTAAATCTGGTTGTGCACTGGGCTAATCTCTTGTCTATAGATTTTTATGATACATGGCACGGGGACAGAATTACCAGATGTGCATGTATCAGAGAACACAAATTAATATGTCATCTGTTTGATTGGAGTGTGGGGACCAGGGATACCCAATACTTCCACACTGCAGCTGGGTAGGAGCAAGTCTGGAGAACTGAAAGCTGCAGAACTAAGTGGAAGAAAAAAATATCATTGCTGGAGCATTGCAATAAACTTCAGTGTGCTTCTTGCACTGTCAAGACGGTTCAAGGCTGTCTGAATTTTGCCAAGAGGATAAACGAAAAGGTTAATTACTATGTCAAGAATGGTAATTTATATTGGGACGTAAGACTGCAGAGACATGCACTGTCCATCTGAAGAGCTATTGGACATAGGGGTGCATGATAAATAATGCACAATTTAACTTAGGGAGAAAAACAAAAAAAAGCAATGAGAGACTTATAGTACAGGTCACAGGGAGAGGTGTGCCAAATGCCCTAATCATAGGGTGAGCGCAGTCAGAGGAATAAGGGTAACAATAAATAAAGTACGTGGGGAATGAGAGATTGCCCCTTTGGCCCAGAGCCAACCAGAGCTGCTGGAAATATGGACACAGATATTTTTCCCCTTTTAATGACCATGTCTCTTAACAATTTATCCAAGGCAGTTCTTATCGGGACAGAGGAGTCTGCGTATGTTTTGGCTGTCAAGGTAGAGGTGGAAATCCTGTAGTGATGCATTCAGTGTAATTAAGAACCACAGATTCTTTCTGCAGGACGTACTAAGAAATGTGTTGTTACATATAGGGTTATAAATAAAAGCAGTGATTTGAGATTTAATCCCATAGCCATATTGGTAACTCTTACCTGTGGAACAGTCACTGCAATGCTGATCTTGTTGCAACAGCAGAACACAGTTTTTGCGCTCTCGCAGGGCACTGTGAAACTTTTTTTTCTCATTTTGAGTAATTAATGAAGGATTACAGATGTAGAAATCCTAATTCTCAGGCAATAGTGTTTTCTTTTAAACCAGGAAAGTGAGCTCAGATAACCATCTGAAAGTGGCATGGACAGTTAATTCAGATGTTAGAGCTATAGCGTTAAAACAATTCAGAGAATGCATTAATGCTCCAGGCACATGACCCTCTTGCACAGAAGTAATTCTATCTGTTTTTGATGCTGCATAAAGGCTAGATTTATTTATTCATTTTTCAACTGACAATGTTTTCTGATCTTTGAGTGCTGGACTTCAGCATGTGATAGTGGACTGATAATTATTTTCAAACTGAAGAGGTCAAAATGCTTATGTGTATTATGATACTAGCTGCAAACCACAGATTTAAAAAAAATAGAAAAAGCTTTTGTCTTGGAATGAGTTGGTGTATTTTGCAAAGGAAGAACATTATACAATAACTGCTCATTTCAGAAGTAATTAACCTTCTTATGCCATTTGCATTATTAATGTACTAGAATTATCATAATGTCCTAATGTATCTGAATTTCTATTAATGTTTTCTCTGCTAAATAAATAAAAGTGAATTAAGTAAAGAGATGACATTTGTTTTAATTGTTCATCAGGATTCTTTTTTTCCCCCCTCATTCAAAGCCCTGATAGTTTGTTAAATAGAAACTCTTAAATGGATGGCTTTTCATGATAGGTTTTGAACCTAATTATATCAAATGTCATAGTATTATTTATTTAAAAGGCTTTTCAAGATTACTGAACAAAGGAAAACATGTGTTTTCCTTTTAAAATGTTTACATTTATCTGGTCTTTTAATTTCTGTTCAGCACGTTCACAAATGGCTTTGAACAAGCTTACTTCTAGAATGCTTAAAAGCACGTCCTTTAAAGGTGGTTAGTCTTGTATCTCTGTTTAGTTTCTTTGATGAAAAGATCTCCCAGACCTGGGATCTGAGTACCGCTATGCTTATTCTGAAAACTTTGGTATGGCTTGCAAGTCTTGATGAGAGTGAATGTCACAAAAGAAGTTATGACCACAGTAGTCGATGGAATTCAACGGGTTTGTCTTTAATTAGAAGACTCCAGCTGAATAGGAAAATCTAGACTTTGTGTGAAGCATGTATACTGTGGAGGGAAGAAGCACATTCTCAGTATATTAGTGTGTTCATTGACTATAACCTGGGACTTCTACAGCTTTGCAGACTATCAGGAGGGTGGGAGAAGACCCTAAGGACTTCTGAGCATGTAGAAATAGCAAGACTGCTGCATCAACAGAATTGTGTGACAGGAGCAAGTAGGAGTAGATCTGATTTAATTGTCTTTTGTTCCAAAGTATTTGAATTACTCTCTCAAGAATTGATGTATTCAACTATGATTTAAGAAAAACTAGGAAAAAAATAGAGAAATTATGATTCATTTTTTTAACCCATTCTCCAGAGTTTTTAGCTGAAAACAGGAAGTATTTTGTTATTAGAAGCTAAAATTAATGATTGAAAAACTGCTGAAAATACAGTGCCAAAACTGTTTTAACAACAACAAATAAAAGCAAGCAATAATGATTTAATTTTTTTTTTTCTATAGAAAATAACAGTGGATTACTGATATAATCACTGTCTTTTGAAGACAATGATAAAGACTTCACCTAGCTCTACTGGCACTACCTAATGTGTAATTTCTTATGAATCCCTGGGGTTTTCACAGGAGGTAAGCAAAGAGAATTCAGGTGTTTTTAATCATTTTCTAATGTCTGGCTCTGAATTTCCCTCTGGAAAAGCTCAATTAACTCTAAAACATAGAATCACTGCTTTTAACTTTTTTTTTTTTTTTTTTTTTTTTTAATTTGGTTTTCTTGTATCATTAGAGAAGTATTTTAATGCATGACCAGACTTCTCTTGTGGACAACATGGCATTTAATGAAACCTGGACAATATGTCTGACTTAAACAAAAACCCCAACAACTTGTGAGGCTTCCATCTTCAGATCTATTAGACTATTAGAGTTTAATCCAGCTCATTTTTTATTTATTGTTTTATCCCCAGAGTATCTTTGGAGAGCAAGTCACTAACTGATTTTTCTCAGATTCTTTGTCAAATTCACACATTAAAATCTGAGAAGCTTCACTGATTTATACTTAGTTAAGTCATCCTTTCAGAATGATATGTGTTATGCCACTGTACAGCAATGCAGTTGTGGTAAACATGAAATGGTGACAGCTGGACAAAATACTGCGTTTTTGTCTCAATATTTTATGAGTCCTTGCTTGCTTTGAGATCTGAATACTTGCTTTGTTTCTCAAACTAGAGATTGTAAAAAGCATGTTTAAGATCATATTTTTCAGCATTTCTAGTTTGTGCAGAATATTTGACTTGCTACTGAGAAATAAAACTTGGACAGGCTCGCAGCTGTAGGGAACCTAACAGAGAAATGGACATGGAGCTGCATGTGTAACTTTTAGTTTTAACATTAGTGATAAGAAGTAAGTCAAATAGAACTCAGATGTCCAAATCTGTTACATTGCTGAAAGTATTTTAACCATAGTAGGTGTATGCATCAGAACATTTTATTTTTAAAATTCCGACTATTTCCATTTTTAGTTGCCATGCTGCATAAAAGTTATTTTTTCTACAATTCTCTAGTCCTTCAAGTTGTGAGCAAATGTTACACCCCAAAAGATTTGAACGAGAAAAACTGATGCTCTTTGTTGCCAGGTTTGAGTGCTGGGAAAAAGATGCCAGAATTCTTAAATAACCTCAGCTACCCTTTGCCTTTCAGCTCTAAACACTTGCATATAAAAATGTTGAACTTTTTACTAGGGGAAAGGTTCTCTTTCCAGCTCTGTCTCATGACTCTGCTGTGGTTGGGTGATAATAGGGCTGGCATATTTCTAAAGTGCAATTCAAAGCTCCACATGTTGACAGACATCATTGGTATCAGTTTAAATCTCTGGTTAGGAACAAACAAATTGTTGGGGGCTGAGGGGGATGTTATTTGAACTCTTGTTAATTATTGCTTAAAGGGTTCTGCAAAGTGATTGTTTCCCTGCTTTTCTCCCCAAACTTGTCCAGTAATCTTTTAATTTCATACCTTTACCCTTTTACAGACCACACCAGAACCAAATGGCTGCTCTATACTTAGAGCAGCCCTTCTTATAGTATTTTTATCTCAGCTATAACAAGATGACAATTATCTTCTAAAACAATTATTAATTAGCCTGCATGTGTTGCAAGTAGCCTATAGCTCTGTTCTTCAATATACTGCTAGCTTTACAGGCAGACTTTAGAGTGTCTAGGGTTAAAGATAATTGATATATCACGGTAGTCTGAATGGATGTAAATTGAGTTTCGCCACTTACTGCTGCATTCTGTAGGTTAGTATTGAGAGAACATAGAGAAATAATGGCACTTTACGCTTCCCCCTACTCTTCTTGAAGATGAAATAATATCTGCAGGGAGAAAGCAATGACTGGGGTATCCCAAAGCCTGCTGATCTCAAAGGACATACCAAACGAAGTTATGAAGATGACCAGGGACCACTAAAATGCACACTGAATTATGCATCGTTCCTGCTGCCTTGAGCTCTTACCCACAATTCTGGATCTAGCTTCAAGCTGCCTGTGACAATTTGTCCAACGTTTTGTAGGGCTAGCTTTACAGTTTAAAGATGTCAACAGAGACATAGAGAGAGGCAGGAAATATGTCTCTTTGTGAACAGGCCAGTAGTCAATATATCTGACTGATACGCTTGTGACCATGGCATAATTCTGCAGAACATTTGATCTTGGGTTTGTTAGACCTCCACTAGAGAAAGCCATAGGAAAACAACTTGCAGGCTTTTTTTTTTTTTTTTTTTTTTTTCCTCCTGTGGTTGTGCCCTTTCTCCTTCAAAGCAGACTGGCAACTGGAGAGGAACATGAAGAACCTGAGATTTTTATTTTATATTTCTCCATTCATGACTGCAATGGCAAATGCTTGGACTTAAGTATATTTTTTATATATTTTGATGGCAGCTATCATAAGAACAAAAGGCTAAAATATCACGTTAAAAGAGAGAACTGAAGAACTGACCGTGTCCTGAACTTTAAGAGCACCCCAATTCTTTAGATTGCCTGAAAACATTTCAGACCCCTCCAATACCATTCATAAATCCTGACATCTCCACTTATCTATAAGGTAAATGAAACTGCTTCTTAACTTATGATATCCCATCATTTTCTTTCCCTGAAATCCAATTATTTTCAGATTTACCATGAGCAAAGTAGCTGTGTAACATCTGAAACATTGCAAGTATTTCTAAGTAACAGTTTTCTAAGGGTTGTAGATAACAATGTTATTTCTGACTTAGCAGACCTGAGATGGGAGTTCTAAGACCTCATATCAGAATACTTTAAGATCACCATTTTTAATTCTGAACCTTATCTGCAGACAGACTGTCTTTCAGAATCAGGACTTTTGAGAATTATTGTAAAAGGGGTAACATGAATGATGACTAAAAGAAGCAGTACAGAATAAAGCCAAACAATTTTTGTTTGGTTGAATTCTTTTTTCAATAATAAATACGGTGAAATCTCCATAATCTGGGATGCCTGTTTTTAGTGGAAGACCTGAGGTAGATTATATTTTTGAAGAACTTGAATAGCAGGACACTTGGTCAACACATACCACTTTAGGATTTAAATTTTCAGGGCTATAACGATGAGGATTATTTTTGCACTGGAGCTTATCATCACACCAGGAGCATAAAATGTATACTTTAAAGTGTAAAAGCACCACTAATGAAATATTGATATCATCCTGATTCATTAGGGATGACTACAGTTCTCACTCAGGAACCTTCCATGATATTCTGTGCGTTAGAGCTTTATTTTATTTTATTTCTTTCCTGCTTTATACCGATCTGTTCATTACTCCCCAGTTTTCTCCCTACTCTAAATTTGAATGGATTTCATGCCATCCTCTTCCATTTTCACACATCCAAATAAGTTTTGTCAAAGACTGTAGCAGGACAAACATAAAATTGAACTTCAATTGAATCCCACATTTTGTCCATGAAGACTCAAATGACAAAGCATTGCTTTAGAAGCATTATAGGTGTCTTTTAGTCAAATTGAGAAAAAAGACATACATGTATTATCTATTAATCTAATAGTATTTAGCCTAATCTAATTTAGGAATGGATACAATGCTGAAGGAAGAAAGGACATTTCCATTGATTCTGAACCTCCAGGAAGCATTGATTTAGAAAAATACGTAATTTTCTGCCATCAGATTTGGGGATAAAGGTCTGAACCATTCTTTGTAAATCACTGTAGGTGTATTACTTTATGAATTGCAATTGTTTGCTTTAAAACAGATGGTGCTCTGAGATTTCCAGAAGGTGTAACGTGAATCTGAAATATTTATTTTCCTTGTACAGATAAACTAGGCTAGTATATCTGAAAGGCACTCTTTCTGTCCTGGCTTCAAGAGTGAGAACATCACATATTTGCTATGGGTTTGTGTAAGCTTACTGTTCAGTGACAGAGGTGTTCTCGCTTCTCATCCTCAAAATAAAGATAATGAGGATAGAAAACTGTAGAAGGATGATTCCTTTCTTTCACCCCCTGGCAGATCCATACATGTCAAGGTACCTGCTTACTGAGACATGAAGATACCCCTCAGAATATGCAGAAAGGTTTGACAGTCTGTTTTTCCTAAGCAGAGCAGCAGAATAAAGAAAATGGCTAATTAAATGTAGATTTCTTGACCAGACCACTCATCCCTTGTTGTCTTCAGGGAATGCCTGTAGAATTGGTAGATTTAGCATGTTTATGCTGCAGGACGATGGAACCAGCATTTTCCTGTCTATAGCAATAAGTCAGTAACCTTGTCTGCCAGCTACTATAGCAAAGCTGTACCAAAGGGAAAAGGACAGCGGCAGTGTACTCTCCAGAGCCCGAATCACTTCATATTGTTTGTTTGTGTTGTTCTTGGCTGTCCTCAGGAGTTTTATTTCAGTCCCTAAAGAGGTGCATTGGGATAACCAACAACCTCTCCTCCTCAAATAAATGTCCTGGTCTATGAATAATGTGACTTAAAATATCAGGGAAAAAAAAAGGCTGGTTTTTTTATTCACTTCATTTTTTACATTATGGACACGAGCTGCATTTGGGAACACAGCTTTGAATTTATGGTAGTGAAATTAAAGCTGTCATGTTTTAAATGTGTGCAGATCTCTGAGCTGATGGATTGCTAACATATTTGCATATAATGAATATGAGATTACATAGATAATGGTAAGTATTTCCAGTTCAGGCTGATAATTCTTCCCACTCTATCCTTCACTTTTCTTGTCTCTCTTCATATGGAGAGTAAAAAATAGTGTGTGTGTGTTTGTTTGTTTTGGTGGTGGTGTTTTGTTATTTTTTTAAAAAACCTAAGAGACAAACAAACAACAAACCCTCACATTTCCATGTGCTGGATCAGAATAAAGGGAACATTAACTTGTAAATTTTACTCTTATTTTCTGTTCTCCTCAAAGGGAAGAATGAAATTCTACTCCAATGGTGTATAACATTTTCTGCCTTGCATGCAATGGGAGAAAAAATGGCCCTGAAGTCATCAAACTTTTTCTTTGACAGTCTATTAATCTTCATTTACTGTTTGAAATCTTAGCTAATTGTGCAATTATATATATAGAAAAAAAGGTAAACTAAAGTTTGACTGCCGTATGCTAAAGAAGCCTTGTATCTTTCATGTTTTTAATATCACATGGTGATATAAGTTATGCTTTTGTATGAAAAAAAAAATAATGGCTAAACCTTGATTTTGCTTGCCAATGCACTGTATTTTAGGCCTGCCAGGAGATATTTTGATTGCTTTGAACAAATAAGAACAATTTAAACTGCGGGTTTCCTCTTTGCTCACGGTCCCCATGTCTGGTCTCTTTTGGCGATGTTCAGCAGCAGCCCACGGGCGAGCACAGCACTGGTGTTTCTCAGCAATGTTTCTGTTGGTTTAGTGCTGCTCCGTAGCTTGCTTCCATGCACTGGCAAGTATTGTCAATTCAGCTTCAAAGCTGAGTCAGACTGATTTTGTGATCTATAAATCAGGTACAGATTTTCACCACCTTAGGAAGTTCTGTCTGGAAAGCTGTTTGGCTGGACAGCTGTTCAACAGAAGGCTGACCTAGAGCACACATCAGAAGCAAAGAGCTGAATCCTCACAATGTATTGTTCTGCTAAATGATCTTTTGCTAAAGTGAACTATACACAAGAGAATTGTTTCAGTTTCTGTCCACATCAGACTTTCTGTGCATAAGTTACTTGCAATTGTAATGAGGATGTCTGGTTACCTTAGCTCTCATACCATAGCTCTCTGGTATCCCATTCCATACTTCCTCTGATTCCATCGGTGCTTGCTGTGAGCCCTCAAGTGCTGAACATGTTTCTGACATGTTGTAACATAGCTGCCCTCAAGAGCTGAGACAGTCTGAGCATTTCAGTATCTCAAATGATCAGAGACTTTATTTTTGCAGAGACATTCAGTAAGAATGGTGTTGAAAATCACTCAGTACATCCTTAGTACAGCAACAGCATTTCACTGACAGTGTATAAACAGATATGACACAGGCTCAAACCATTTTGAAAATACTTGTGGTCTGAATGTTTGAGCTCCGAGGGGATCAGTAATGAGATGCTTTAGAAAGGAGGGGCAAACAAACATGCTACACATTTGTGTTCTTCCCTTAGCTATTGATCGTGTGGATTTTTCAAGTGTGCACTAAAAATTATTTTCTGCTGACTCATAACTGCTGTCACACATTAACTAACCGAACCTAGCAAGCAGCCATCATATGGAGATGGGGGAACAAATACATTTGTACCAGTTCTGTCAGAGGAATTCCTTACAAATACAGCATTGCACTTGTTTTTTCAGACTAGCTAGACTGCCACTGAATGGAAGGAAAAGAGGTCAAGGTGCTTCTTCTTTCTTTCTTTTTTTTTTTTTTCTTTCTTTTTTGGCTACTGTTCTTTTTCTTGCTTTCTTCTATCCTTTTGTCTCACCACAAATCAATATGGAATGAGATTGGCTTGCTGGACAGCAAGCTGGTACCTGATGAAAACAAATTGGATGAGATTGGATAGCAAAAAATGGAATGAAATCTTACATGGAGAAAATAGTTTAAGGATATTAACCATGTTGTTAGACCTCCTCAAAGAAAACATTTGAAAAAGTCTTGATGGCTTTCAGTATCCAGCAAGTTACTCAGCAAAATATAGAGGATTATTTTTAAAAACAAATACTATAGAAAAAATATTATTTTGCCTTTGCATTATATAAATGTATACTCTCGTTAGTGGTGGAACAGCATTTACTGCATTCAGCTGCTACATTAAAAGAGTTGTCATATTCATGTCATAAATAAAACACCCACCTACTCAGCCTTAAATACCCACAGGCCCACTTTTCAGTGACTGATGACATGTGCTCTATCTGCGTGACTACACTAAAGTGAGGTTTATTGTGTGTCATAATAATGCATATCAAAGATGTGTATCATGAAAGGATAAAGGGACCTGTGATGTGTATCGTTCTCTGCAGTATTCCCAAGCCTGAGGGATTAGCTGATGTAAGCTGTGCAGGATCTACACCGTTTGTGGATGAGTTGCTGAAAAGACAGCACAAATGAGAGCATCCAATATGAAATAGAGAAAAATGATTCAAAGCTATACTGACTTGCAAAATGAACAGTGCCAGTTTGCACTGTTATAAGTTCTTTCCTTGATGGAATTTCTTTCTTCCCTGATAACCAATTTTCTGAGTGACAGACTCATGCTTGCATAGCAAAAAGCTAACATTTGTATCGCCCGGGTTGACCTCCACTCTATCACTGGCCATTTCTGTTTCACCTAGCCATTCTGATAACTTCTTTAAACATATTTTCTTCGTCTTGTCTCAAACCTATATTATTTGTTTAAATAATGTAACTGTGGAGACAGGGGGATTAAAAAATGACCATCACAGCTGGTGCTTGGAAATATCTACTGAATGAAGCAATGTGCTGAGCTGGACGTCCTGCCAAATAACCCCAAACACTAGTAGGTGAGCTGGGTCCTCTGCAGAAGATAAGCATTAAAACGTTCATGTATTATTCACGCCTCCAGAATATTCCAAATCTGAAAATCTGTAGTTAGCCTCTTCTCACAGGATTCCTGTCGTATGAGCTAGATGCGATTTAAACTTTTTAGAGGCAATTTATCCATCACGTATGGTGATTTAAGCAGAATTCTTTACAGCTCTCCCACAGCTTTCTAAAATATATAAAGTGTTTAATCCGTGAGGCTATTTGTAACGAAACAGATCATTTCTGTTCAATAAACAAAAAAATACTTACTCATTTTTTATAAAAGCCATCCTAATTTCATAGCACAATGACAGTAAAATCAGAACAATGTGCTCCTATTTACAATGGAATTTTTATAACCCCTTTTCCTGCTAAGTCATAGCTGATGGTATTTTTAGCTGTTTCACCAGAACTTGTAGAATGCAGGCTGCTCAGAACAGCGAGTGACTCCCTCCTAATTCACCCATATTCAGCTGTTCACCCATAGAGCATTGACAACTGCCTTTGTGAAATCCACTACGAATTGACTCGTGAAAGTAAATCAGAATTCGGTGTTTAGGTAGAGATTCTTATGCACGCAACATGCAGGCACCAAGTCAGATTCTCTCAACACAGATGCGTGAGGATTTATTTTACCTGCAGTTTGTTTATTTACCCTATCGTGGAGTGAGATCCTTGCAATGGTTCTTGCATTGTCCTGCAGCACTAGAGGTGGTTCTGTTCAGCCCTCTGCTGCTGTTTTCCATCAGCAAACTGAATTCCTGCCTGCAGATAATTGTATCACAATGCGCCGTAAATCCGTAGTGGCAGAAGGAGTCTGGACCCAGCTCAGTACTTCTATTTTCCTTCTTACAGAGCAATGAAGAATTGATTCCTCCTCCCCTCGTTACCACCAGTCCTTCAAAGTCAGATATTGCCAATCCATGTCAAACAGGCTGGAGGCCTTTTAGGGGCACGCAACGACCACAACACAGCTGCCACAGGTTTCGTCAATGCAAACAGAGTGTATAAGGATTTTTGTTGTATGACAAGTGGTTTAACTATCACACACGGTGTAGAGCACAAAAATAAATAAATAAATAAACGAGGTGACAGTCTGGATTGTCTTAGATAAGAGGAAAAAAAAAAAAGATGGATTTGGATTGCATCACTTAGCTATCATGAGGCCAGAAAATTAAAAATAAGCAAACAATAACACAAATTGATTCCAAGCATTTCTTTTCAGGATATGTGCTTGACAAGCTGTGAGACTGTATGTTTTCAGGCTATTCAAGCCTTGTTTTATTCTCTAGACTGCTCTGTAGCACACTGCTGTGTTTCCCTGCTCCTTCTGTTTCTTCGATCCCATTTTTCCCTTCAGCATGGCAGACGAAATTGTTTGCAGCATGCTTTGAAGTCACTACTGTCACAAAACTTGTTTCTTTTGCTTTGGCACTTTGGAAACAGCAATGTGGCCCTTTCCACCACTGCTACCAAACGAAACCAGCCAGCTGTTCCTGACGGGTGTCCCCGACCGCGTGGCGCTGGATCTGGATCATTTTCTCCCAGTCACTCGTCTGCTAACGAGTGACTGGGAGAAGACTTCTTCCAGAGCCACAGTAGTACTTCTGAAAGTGTTCTGCAGCCAAATGTTTCCTAAATGTAGGGTTTAATGCCTTCACTAATATACTAATGATATTTTTGAAAAATCCTTCTTTTTCTGGTGCCCCCACCTCCTTTTGAGTCTGGCTCAGAATGCAGTTAGAAATGCTGAATTATATGTTTTAATAAGATCTCAATACATGAAATCTAGCCACAGAAATATGAATTGTGTTGTCTGGATCCAGAGCCTGATTTTGTATAGCCTCCATTGCAGTGCAGATACTTTTCACTGCTACTGTGTTGATATTCTTGTCAATATCTCTCTTAATTTGCTCTGACACTCTTCACACAGCAAAGCTTTTCTTGTGTCTTTGATTTACCTCTACAAACTGTCGTACATGACTTCAGGTGGCTGAATTTGCCCTGTTTCTCCCTTTACTTTCTCAGAAGAAAACTACAACATTACAAGCGATTAACACATAAAAACAAAACCAAACAAAAACCACGAGATTTCCACGTAACACAAGTATGTGTAAGCAGTGCTGCTGCCCGTTCTGCTCTCCTTGTACAGAATCACTTTGTAAAATGCTTGAGGCTAGAGGGGACCTCTGCAGAGAGCTGGCCCAACCCCTGCTGCATCCAGACAGCACCGGGGTGCCCAGGACCATGTTCAGGCAGCTTCGGAAGATCTCCAAGGAGGAGACTGTACGACCTCTGAGCAGCCTGTGCCAGGGCTCAGTCACCTGCACAACAAAGGATTGCAGCCTTACTCGTCAGTATTACAAATAGATGAGCACGTTTCTGGCCAGTATGTTGTCGCTCTCTGGGCAGTAATATTATGCTTTCGCTCACAAAAAAATGAGCATTTGTTCACATAGCTATACAAAAGCGTCAGCTCATTACTTTCACAATGGAAATTGCAAAAACCTACTACAGAAAGTGAAGAAATCTGGGTATATGTGCCATGCATGTGTCTGGGTGTGTCTCTGCTGTCTTGTAGCCACCACCACCGCCGCTAAAATTCAAAAGAAATTGTAAGAAGGTAGGTAATAACATTCATCTAGCTCCTCAAGCATCTTCATATGGAATTAGGTTGCCTTTTTAAAAAAAATAAAAAATAAAAAATAAAAAATCTTCCCCAGGTAGGTAGGGACCACATATCATTTTTACAGATAAAAATCTTTTGGGGAGGAAGCTGTCCAGAGGCAGAATTTCAGTTACATACTCTAGTGCACATTCGTATTTGTTAGGTGCTTAAGTGCAGCTCTGTGTCTCGTGGTAAGAAATGTCATTATTTTGGATGTATGGGCACCACAGCGCACAAGCAGAGCTGGTGCAGAGGAAGCATTTATACCTTGTGTAAGTGTTCCTGTGTGGCAGAAGTGCAGTCTCAAGGTCACAGCCTCATTCAGTGCGCTGAGAAGGAGTCTGCCTACTGATCCTGGACAAGCGGGACTAGATTTTAAGAAGCTTTTTGCTGTGCTCATGGTTATCTCAGAGATAGTAGGCTGGCCTGCAGAAGAGGAATAAGAGGGGTAAATTTCTCCTCTTTTACTTCTCAGCAGAACCAACCAACCTAACAAAAAAAGCAAACCAAAACAACCAAGAACTACCACCACAACTCATAGACTAAAGGAATTTAAGAAGGAAATTCTAATTCTAGAAATTGCTTCTTCAAGCACGTGCCGTGCCCTAGGCAGAGCAGGACCTGATTAGGAGGGTGGGGTGCTAGCTGGGGGTGACCAAAGGAGATGAGGGGCAGCTGGGGCTGATTAGGAGTGTGGGGTGGATCTAATTAACAGTCCTTCTGAGGAGTCTGTGGCAGTCAGCTCTTCTAATCTGTTGAGTGAAGCTTTTAGGAGGCATGGATAGGGGAGCTGCTTGTTTTCCTCCTAGAGAAGTTGCAGGAGAGTACCGAGCTGCCCTTACCTGGGAGGCAATGCCCTTCCATGCCTGTCTCAGCACTGGCTGTGCAACCTGGGGCCGCTCCAGTGCTGGTGTGGCTGGAATAACTGCAGTGCAGCGTTAGCAGCCACAGGAAAACAGAGCTGTGTTTGCTGCTGCCCTTTGCTGTGTGTGGAAAGTAGCAGGTAGGAGCATCAGTGATCTGCTGTCTTTGAATTTATTAGTGTTTAAGGTTATACTAAGTATCGGGCGTGTGCTGAGATGCAAATTGTAATTGTTCTTCCCAAAACTATGTATAAATGCCATTAACCTGTGCCCTGTGTATTTTTTCTAACTTCTTAATTTACTGCAGTGGTTTTACAGGGTCTTTTTGTTATTACAATGCCTAAGTGTAGGGGGAGAAGTTATATCTTGTTCTTTGGTAATGAAACCACTCTCTGTAGTCTGGTGACAACTGAATCAGCTTCTCTTCTTATATAGGAACATATTTTTGTTTTGATGGCTTCCACCCCCCCCCCTTTTTTTTTGGCAAGCTTTTCTCAGGTGCTCCTTTTAGTAGGAAAGGAACACACAGCTGAAAGCATAAAACTCAGAATAAATGTGACCTTTAATCAATGTTTCCTTCTTCTTATTTCCTAAAAATGTTTTTTGTTTTTTTTTTTCCCCTGGATGCTGTGTGCTGCCACTCTCTTGATGCTCTCTGACTGCCTTGAATGCTGCTGGCTACAAAGGCAGTCCCTGATACGCCTGCAGCTCTCCCTTCAGGTGGGGAGTGCTGGAAAGGAGGTGGGTCTGGGGGTGGACCTGGAAGCTGTTGCAGGAAGATGATCTTATTGGTTTTATGAGAAATGGGATGAAGGCATGCAAGTCAGGATGGTGAACTCAAATGTGCAAGTCCTTGTCATTTTCCCTTATCAGCTTACAAAGATTATAATCCCCTCTTATTTGTCTCTGAATCCTTTATGCTTCCCACACTTCTTTGGCAGGTTTTCTATTGTCATCTTCCAGTTTTTCTTCCTGACTTCCATGTTCATGGTCTTTCTGTAACTTAATGTCTCTTCTCCCAGTTTATAATTTTTTAGAAAAGCTGTAATATTTCTCTTCCCGTTGTTCCTCTGCACTTCTGACCTGAAACATTCTCCAGGCTGTCAGGAGCCCGCACCTGCCTTGGATAGGGAGGTTCTCACCTGTGAGTTAACGTCAGCCTCTCACTTGGTGCAGGTTGTTAATGCCTGTGGAGGTGGGAAGTCCTCTGGTTGCCTGGCTGGGGGCTTGGGGATGTGAAATTTGGAGGTACTGTGGTGAGAGAACGGGTAGGGAGGGAGCATGAGTCTTCCAGGTGGGTGTGGGTGGGTGTTAAACTGGTCTAGGTGCTGGTGGAAACACCAAGAGCTCCTGCCTCTGACCTCCCCTGTGCTCTCTGCCAAGTAACTGTCACCACCTGCAGGCGTCCTAAGAGCTGAAATATCCAGCCCTTAGCTGCTGGTGTGCATCTTCAGGACACCTTTCAACCACAAGCTTTCACCTTCCCGAGTTGCATTGCAGGTTCTAATGCTACAGAAAGCAGGACTTGTCCAACTAAAATTCATTCCTTTTGATTTTTTTCTTTGATTACAAACCTAGTTATTTAACAAAAAGACTGGATAGTCTGATTGTAATGCTTAAAGCTTGAATGAAATGTGGATTTCAGGATGAAATGTGTTCCTTTGAGAGTGCATCTCTCTGATGGAGGGTTTACGTGCCTCTTCTGTTAGAAAATATTGCATTTAGGACAGCAACTACATAGCCTTGTTTTATAGGTACATGTGCAGGTTTCATAAAAGATGTGACCAAGTGTATTTAATGCAGTCTCCCCCTATTCTGTTTAGAGACTGTCTCAAAAACATCCAAGAGCGATTACTGTCCTCATGACCACAAGTATGTTGCGGCTAGTTAAGAACAGAAACGCAAGGATGTAGCCCTGCTTCATACGTCTCATGCTCTATAAAATAAATTGTGTCAGAAAAATGTTGCCAGAAACATTCTCCCTTACATTTCTGAATCTACAGCTAATACTGCATTGTTCTAAAACTAGGCTTACAAAAATTTTGTAGTCCTTCTCATTTTATACTTTAGACTTTGTTGGGGAGGGTGGGAAGGCTCTGGTAAGGTTTATTTCTTGTAGGCCTCTTAAATTTGCTGTCCTCTGTATTTGAGCCTGCAAAATCCTAAATCACTGTAACGGGATGCCTGGAATGGGCACTGGTGGAGAAGAGAGGAAAAAAACCACAGCTGATAGAGGTAGTATCTGCTATTTCTAGTTCCTGACAGCCCAGGAGTTTTCCTTTTTTACTAAAGGACCGTACTCATTGTTTCTTTTCCACTTGCAGCTATCAGTTCCGTGATGACTTAGAAACAAAAATACAAAGTAATGATATCCAGGCTGGATGGACATTACTAAAATTAGATAGCAATTTGTCAGGAAACTCATCTGCATGATTGCCCTTCTCTGCAGTAGAAGATTGTAGTAGCGTGATTGCCTTCATTTCTGTTGGTCCGTGTTGGTAGCATTAATGTAACTTACAGGGCAAGCCAGGCTTTAAGCAAGGTTTTCTCTGGAACTCAGAGAAACAGGAGAAGAAATAGTCTCCGTGATATTTTGCTACAGCGATTTGACATGCTATTGGTGGCATGCAACACAACCAGCTGTCATGTTTGTTTTTAGCTTGTGGGGCTGTCTTCAGAGTTTGTTAGTGGAGAGCTGCCTCTATAGAAAGTTAACTTCTATTACTTCCCACTGAATCCTTCCTGTAAAATCAAAATCAGCTTCCCATTCTCTTCCAATTAATTGCTTAAATACTTGCGTTTCTGTCTCTGATCTGAAGACTCACTGTCAAGTGATACTAAATAGACCTTAGCTCTTTTAATTCTGTAGTCAAGATACCTAAACGGTAGGACAGCTATATGTAAAAGAGTGTATGTTTGGATGGGGCTGTCTAGAACAAAGATAGTGTTCTTCTTTATGGAAAATAGTTAAAATTGGTCACGGTACTCACCCTCCCTGTCATTAAGCTAGCTAATCTAAATCTCTGTTCGGGGGAATACTGCTCGTATGCTGATAAGGTGACAGTGAATGTGTTTCTTTGGCTTTATCTAGAAGCCCTTAGTGAGCTTTGTATTTGAGCTAGAATTCGTGACATCTTCCAAGCTTTTTCTTTTCTTTCCTATTAAGAAAAATTAATTGCTCAAATCCTTGAAATGTTTACTTTTCATCACTGTGGAAGATACTGGGGGATGCACTCTTCATCCCTTAGGTAATACTTGCTTTATTATTGCACGGTAGTGAAATAGGGTCACTCTGTGTTACAAGTAATAATAGAATATAAATGAAGGCAACAATAAGTGCAAAAGCAGAAGATAAAAAATAAACTTGGGAAATTATCTAGAAATTGATGGGAATTTTATATATTTATAAAATGCTTGTGACTATGATTAAATATATCTTTATTCTGATCAACCAAGAAAGTGTTTTCAAGTATTAAGCCTATATGATTCACCTGGGATTGAAAAAAAGGAAGAATTAAATGCTTTCAGTTATAAGGTTGAAAAAATAAACTTGATTTGTTGTTAACCTGAATGGACTACTTACTATATCTTGCTTTGGCCATGAGGTGGTTAATTAGAATGCAATAAAAGCACAAGTGGTGATCCAAACTAGGTGTTTCTGCCTAGTTCTTTAGTTTTCTTCCTGAACCATTCCATGTCCTCAGTAAATCTCTGGGTCTTCTTCATGGATATATCAGAATGACTGATCATAGGAAATGTCTCATGAGCTAACCAAATTTCTTTCTAAGTTGCGATATGAACTGAAAACTCAAGTAGACTATATTGAGTGTTCAACATGGTCTCTGGCAAACTACGGTCACTGAAAGACAGCTCTTGAAACCCAATATTGCCTCTCAAAGGCATATTATGGTAAAATGAGCAACTGGCCCTGGCTCCAACAAGTTTGTTTCCTGGGTGTTGTATTCGGTAGTTATTTTCTTCTGGTCTTAGCAGTAACCAGGCCAGTGACAACTAATTGTTCTTGTTTTGGTGTTTTGAGTGTATGGCCGGTTGTGCTGACGGATGGCTGCAACCACGTTGTAGCACCCTTGGTTCCCGCCTAGCTCAGCTTTATGGGAGCCTGAGCCATACGTGGATGCCGCTGTGTGTTGGAAGAAGTATTAACATGAAAGGGAAATGATCACAGATGAAAGCCTGATATATCATGATATACAAGTGTTTAATATAGTACTCTGAAGTCAAATGTATATAACATCGTCATTTAAGTATGTGCGAGGGAGCATATTCTACTTCTGCGGTATAAAAGCTTTGGGATTAAATTGATTGGAATAAATTAAAGGCAAATGCAGTCTGGGGTGATGTTATCATATTGAAATGCCTAGTATGCATTCTGCAGCAGATACTGTGTTGATGTTGACTGATAATTCTAGTAAAAATTCCTAGATAAAAGCACTTCTGGGAATCCTGGTTACATCTGGTAATCAGGGAAATGCTGTGTTTAAATATAAGCAAACTGTTAACAAAAGATTAGAATAATTTGCTGTAGAAACTTTTTTTTCACTAAGCCGGTAAAGCAGATTGTTTATCTTATAATTTAAAAGCAATAGAAATCTGGAAAAGGGGAGATGGGAACCCATTTATTTAAATGGCTTACTTTGTAGCAGAATGCATCATCTTAGGGGGCGTGATGTTAAATCTGCATCTTAAAGTCTGAATTTTCTCAGTAGCTTGTTCAGTTTATAATTTCCAAACTGAAACTTCTTCACAAAACACTGAATCGAACTGTTACCTTAGTTGCATCCCTAAATCATTCTCTGGAACTTTTCCTGTTTCCTTAGCAGAGGAAGGAGAGGGGAATGACTTTTGTATCTCTCTGAACATTGATTGTTTCCCTGCTAACTAGGTGGATTGTTACAGATGGCCATAGTAGCGATCTGAAAACCAGAACTAGAAAGCCAAAAATATAAATCTTCTAACAATATTATTGTTACCGTTTCAAAGGAAGATGGAATACTTCAGTTAAAGCACCGATACTATTTGCTTTTGAGTCAAACACTGAGCTCAGTTGCTGTTTTGCTTGGTCTTGTAAAGAGATTATATTTTCTTTGCAATAGATCAGTGTTATTTGATAGCAGTTACTCCTTTCACCGTTTACCTTAATGTCTCCATTAGAGCTGACTGTATTCAGGAATCTCTCCTGAACTTTGCTTGGTTTATTAGACGGTTACTTCACATCTTCGGTCTAGACCTTTCCTTGTACAGAACGGGTAGTCCTATTGCCTTGAGTATATTGCTGTTTTTTGAAAGAGATCACTGCATGGGGAATGAAATTAGTAGGGGTGCTGGGGTGAATTTGAGTGAGACTACATGCGGCATCTTATTAAACATCTATTAATTACTGCACTGGATGGGATTTGAAAGTGTAGAAACTACTAATGGTTTACTCATTAGTCAGTAGGTCTGAAATATTCTTACTTGCATTTGTCATCACAATGCTACAGGCAAAAGTTTTTGTTTTAACCAATGTTTACATGCTTTATTTGACTTTACAACTTTGAGTTATCAGTCCTGCCACTTCTAAAAATAGTAATGGCATATTATGGTTTTGGGCTTATCCACTAATTAGAGTCACTATGAAAATGTGAGACAAACGCATTCCTACTGCCTATGCTATTATCTTATTTCCTTCCTCTAGCATACTGTTTATGAAATAAGGAAAAAATCCTGTTCTTGTATTTGATAGAAGGATTCCTACAGTAGTCCTTTCCTTGAAAATGTCTAGTTGTTAGTAATTTTAAAAATACACAATCTCCAAGCACTGTGCTACAGCATCACGCTCCATCAGCAGGAATATGTATTTGATTACTGCTGGTACAAATTGTGCTTCTGAGAAAAGCCTTGGTGTCTCTATTGTATCTTGAGGTTTGACTGTCTTCGATGTCTTCAAGCATCAAAGTGTAGAAAAAGGGCGGGGGGGACACCCAAAAACATGTATAGGAGCAGAAGTAGAAAACTTTTTCTGATAGTGCAGGCTCATCATACTACGTGTCTGACCTTCTTAGCTCTCTTTCAGTTCCTAACTCTCTGGTAAGAGAATAATGGGCTGCTGGGAGAAAATAACAGAAAAGCACAAGGCTTCACCTCATCTTTGCCATGTTCTTCTAGTGTAATGACTTATGGTACATTGGCATCAGCTGTTAGTTTTTAGATTGAATTTGAAATAGCCATAACATAGGCCAACCTCCATCAGAATTAAACCTTTGTCTTACAATTATTTCTTGTTTACACAGGACTTACATATCAGGCTAAGAAAACTTGTGAAAATCCCTTTCCTAAAATGTTTTTTATTTTTTTTCCTCCCCTCCCTAGCTTTGACCAATGGAGTGTCAGCTCAGCTGAGAAGAATATAAAGGATCTGCTCTTTCATGTACGGTAAGAGAAGAGCTCCCTCTCTAGAATAAATACACATCTGAACAGTGGTACATTGAGGTCTATTTTCTGTCACTGACAATGCCACGAGTGTGAGTTGCTCATTTTATCTTTAGTAAGACTTATGAAGAGTTATGTCCTCTGGGGATTTACATTTGGTGAATGTTATAGCTAAATTACAGGCTTTGAAATTGGGCTCATAAGGCTTAAGCTGTCAAGCCTGCTCCCTTTGATTTGTTTTGTATTCTTTTTGTTTTCATGATCTTTCTTTAGTTAAGCTATTTATCTTTATAAATACGGGTTTTCAATTTTTTTTAACTATGTATCTGGACCATGAACAGACTAGTGATCTCAACAACAGTGGTTGAAGATTTAATCTGATTTATAAATCAAAAAAAAATCAGCTACCTCTAATATTTTCCATGTTTTCTTCTGGAATGTGAATTACATTGATTGAAAAAATTTTCACTAGAGATGAAAACAAACATATTGCTGAACAATGGCAGATTATGAAGAGTACTTATTAGTGCTTTATTAGAAACAGCTACAAATCTCAGAAGGCCAGGTTGGCACAGTTATAGTTTGAGACAGTAACTGCTTGCTTGTAGCTTCTACTCAGTTGGCACTTTTTGCTCTTTGGTGCATTCAGAGCAGAATGAATGGTGCCACCAACAGAAGCTATTTGGCAGCAAGTCTAAAACATAATACTATTTTAAAATAACTCGGAAATAGTCCCTTATCCTTGTCACAGTGTTTGTTTCCTGAAAGCTGGAAAACCATAAACAACTTGAGGTAAGTGAAGCGAGTTTGGTTGTGAATGTAAATCTTACAGATGGCTCAGGAGCTGATCCTGTACAAATCAGGACAGTGAGATCATTGATGCTAAGAATTACTCCATTCCTCTTCTGACCTTTTTCATAATAGATCTCAAATGAAATGTTAATGAATTACTAATTTTGGAAGCTAATACATTCTGACCTCTTCCTTCTTATCTCCTTCAGTATTGCCCTCATACAAAGATATCTGACTACAATCTGTTGGCTGTGTTTATTAATAATGACTTTTCTCGCTCTGTGCTGTTGTATTTCTCAATGTTGTCAAGTCTGGAAAAAGCTTTCAGTTGCTTATATGCCACTTCAGATTGTTTTCATGGACTCGGAAGCATTTGGGTTATCCTTTGGCTTTACCAGGTTCAGATCAATGTTGGCTAGGAATATATATATATAGAGGGAGAGAGTGTGTGCAAGTTTCAGACACTAATTTCTGTCTAAGTTTAATTTCTCTTCTTAAAAATACTTTCTTCCATGTTGTCAGCTAATTAGTATATCATGGTGGTTTGTTTTGTAAACCGAAGAAAGTGTTTCTCATCATATTCTCTCTGTGCCTGGCAGACCATATTTATTTTAGATGTATCCAGTGATACCTTCATTTTTTTTCTATATCTGAGGTCTCATTCTGCATGAGATAATACCTAGCATATGAATAGAGGATTTTAAATAATTATAGTAGAAATTAAATGATCAAACTTCTATGTACCAAGATAAGAAATAATTAACCCAAATTTGCAAAAATAAATCACTTCTTAACAGCAATAATATTTCTTAGAATGATATTTGGCATCCGAAACACATTGATATGCACCGAAAGAGGCAAGTGTGGGAAAATGGGCTCTTAAAGTCAATCCTGAGTTCAAAAAAAAAAAAGGGTGGTTTTTAGGAAGGCAAATACTTAAGGGTTATGCTACCATACCAACTTCACTTGGTGTTATAGCAAGTTGGGGTTTGGCATATGCCCCAAGAAATAAATTATTACTGAATTAATTCACTGCACAAAATAGTCCCCTAACAGGAAGTGTTAGGCTTTCCCAGGTGCACTTACTGACCACTGGTAGTCAGTATCATTAATTGAACAGCAGCTCCCTTCTGCTGTTGTCTGAATGTATTGTTACTAATTTTGCTAACGCGGTATTTCTGGCCAAAACAGTTAAGTAACAATTCTCTAAGATTAGTTTAATCATCAATTAAGCCAGGGAAAGCTGACCTTACACCAACTGGTATATGCAGGTATTTAGGGCCGTGTAGTTACGACATAGCTTTGCTTGGCTGTGTGGTGGCCTGTTTCTAGGCCATCTTAATGAAGCTCCTGAGAAGTTTGTCTGGCAGAGGATTATACACTTTTATTTAGTGTCTGTGACTGGACAGGGGAACGGAACAGACATTTTGCAAGCACATAGAGATGGGTAATGTTGCAAATACTTCATGTTTCTGAAGGGCTTCATTTATATCAAACTGGATACTGCTCCTGTTTTTCCCAAACTCTCAGGAAGGCAAGTGATGCATCTCCAACATGACATTTTTATGTTTAGATGTAAAAGGTCATTTAACTCTCTTCTCTCAGTAAGTGAAAATTTATTCACATGTCAAATCTTTCGTGTCATGGAGAATCCAGATTGTGGACTCAAAAGCTTTTCATGTCATGTTTCTAATTAGGTCTGTGACTCAGTCTCATGAATAATATATCAAGCTGCATATTAACATCTAATCCAGCTAAATCATCAATTTATAGTAAACCTTGGCTGCAGCAACTTTATTAAAAAGTCAGAGGCTGCAACATTTTTCCAACAGCTGTTGAAACTTCTATAGTGTCTCTGCACGCTTACAAAGCAAGTGAATAGTTTGTATTATTTGGGGTTGTGTGAATTTGATTAAAATCATAACAGATTTCTTAAAAGGACTCTTAGGCACAAATTACTTTAATTTGTGATCTTGGGAGGAAACAACTTGTGCAGGTTCAGATGCAAGTCCTGGATATGGTTAGAATAGATTTTTCTTTATTTGTAAGAAACTGGTTTGGTTTATACCCGTGAGTGCTGCAACTAAAAGGTACTTGCTAGTGCATGATGGGAGAAAAATCTCAAATTTTCTTCAGACAGGATCTTCTGTGAAGCTGTTCTATTTGCAATTGCAATAGCGGGCATCGTGTCAATCAGCAGGGCATTTCAGTAAACAACTCATAACCTTTTATTCCCTATTACCCGATGCTTGATCACCTCCTCATTGGCTGAGTACTGCAGGTCCACAAGCTACTTGATGCTCCTCTATACCATATAGGTACAATTTTTCTTTTTTTTCCAACCCTTTAATTTCTCCTTTCTTATGTTTTGAGAACTTGTGATCTTCGTTTTACTGTTCTCACACTCTGTGAGAACAGAGTGTCCGCTTACCTACTTAGCATTTCTCCTTATTATGACTGCACAGCTACCTTGGAATACAGAAAAGTAATTCTCTACTGCAAAAACACAACTTTGTTCCTCACAATGATTACAAGAGCTTTAATTGGGAATTAAATCACTTGTCAGTTGACCTCCCTGGCTTGGGCCTCAGTTATGCAGCGTAGTTTGAAGGATTGTCCCAGCTCTCTTACTAATATGCTGGGTGGGACTGTTGGGTATCTAGCTGGTATTTTGCTTGTGATCATGCTGACAGTTATTGCCAAACAGCTTCACTCAGTCCTTTGGTGTTCATCACCAATTAGTCATTTGACAGCTATAATTTTTCAGTGCTCTGGATCACTATTGTAACTGTAAATTATCTTTGCAAGCGTCTTTAAAATGTCTCAATTTCCCCATTGTTTGGTTTCTATCACCTAGTTCATGATAGGTTGCTGGCTCTGGCACGTGCGTCCTTCCTACTTTTTATAGACAGGATGTTGTATCCCTGCTACTCCTTCCTTTCTGCCTCTTCCCTGCTGCTCTCATCCCCTCTCCAGAGAGCTGGGTTTACAGGAGGAGGCTTTACTTGGTGGCTACTGCTTGTTTGTGTGTCAGAGCAGGGAGAGAAAAACGGAGCTTAACAGTTGCAGTTCTACGCCTGGTTTTTCAGTCTTTCCAACTGCTATTCCATTGCCACATCTGTTGACATTCACGCGGTCAGAGCCTTTGAAAATGATACAGCTTAGAAGTAGCTTCTGTCAGACTGCATCAGAATAATCAGCTTGAGAAAGACAGGTACCATGTGCTCAACTCTTCGTGCATATGCATCCTCTCTGCTGCGTACATGTATCTTCTGAGGTTGTGATCCACTCTGTTGTAAAATACTGCACTGGAGATCTGTTACAGTGAGAACACTTGTGACATATCCTTAAAATATGTGGATTTTAATCTTAGTGCATGGTTATGACAGTTCAAGTAAATCTAGACAGGTTACCAGATGTGATCTGATTGTGGGCAATTTTGTTAATGAGTATCTTGTATAGGAGTGTGAGGTGTTAAAATAAGTTTGCTTTTGTTTCAGATAGAGGGAAACCTGGCTTCCAGATAGGATCTGATAGCAAGCATATAGCTGATATATGCTGAACTAATAAGTTTTGAAGTAACTTGAGAATGGACGGTTAGAAAAACTGGGGGAAAACTGTAATCAATATTTCCAAGATGACTCTTAAGAGAACATCCTGAGTTGGAAGGGACTTATAAGGATTGAGTCCAACTCCTGGCACCGCACAGGTCTACCCAAAAGTTTAAACCATGTGACTAAGTGCACAGTCCAATCGCTTCTTAAATTCAGACAGGCTTGGTGCACTGACTGCTTCCCTGGGGAGCCCGTTCCAGTGTGCAACCGCCCTCTTGGTGAAGAACCTCTTCCTGATGTCCAGCCTAAACTTCCTCTGCCTCAGCTTAACACATTTCCCATGGGTCCTATCCCTGGTGTTTATGGAGAACAGGTCACCTGCCTCTCTACTCCCCAGGAAGCTGTAGACTGTGGTGAGGTCCCCCCTCAGCTTCCTCTTCTCTAGGCTGAACAGGCCCAGTAACCTCAGCTGCTCCTCATACGTCTTCCCCTCCAGGCCCTTCACCACCTTCATTGCCCTCCTCTGGACCCTCTCCAACAGTTTCACGTCCTTTTTGTGCTGTGGTGCCCAGAACTGCACACAGTGCTCGAGGTGAGGCCGCACCAGCTCAGAGCAGAGTGGGACAATCCCTTCCTTCGACTGACTAGCGATGCCGTGCTTGGTGCACCCCAGGATCCGGCTGGCCCTCCTGGCTGCCAGGGCACACTGCTGGCTCATGGTCAGCTTGCTGTCAACCACGACCCCCAGATCCCTCTCTGTGGGGCTGCTCTCCAGCATCTCGTCACCCAGTCTGTACGTGTAGCCAGGGTTGCCTTGTCCCAGGTGCAGGACCCGGCACTTGCTCTTGTTAAACTTCATGTGGTTGGTGATCACCCAGCTCTCCAACCTGTCCAGATCTCTCTGCAAGGCCTTTCCACCCTCAGCAGAGTCCACAACTCCTCCAAGTTTGATGTCATTGGCAAATTTGCTCAAAACACCTTCTAGTCTTACATCCAAATAATTTATAAAAACATTGCAGAGGACTGGCCCTAAAGTGGAGCCTTGAGGAACCTCACTGGTGACCATCCGCCAGCCTGATGTGGCCCCATTTACCACAGCCCTTTGAGCCCTGCCCGTCAGCCAACTGCTCACCCATCGGATGATGTTTTTGTTCAGCTGTGTGCTGGACACTCTGTCCAGTACGATCCTATGGGAAACTGTGTCAAAAGCCTGCTGAAGTCCAAAAAGATCACATCAGCTTGGTTTCCCTTGGTCAACTAGATGGGTGATCTTATCATAAAAGGAAATCAAATTTGTTAGGCAGGACCTACCTCTCATAGGTCCTTATTAACTTTCTTTTGAAATGCACAGAAAACTGAAACTATGCTCTTATGTGAAAGTAGTGAACGTTATGTCTGTGTCATGGGTTGTTGCATATCAAAATGTCTATGGTACGTAAAGACTTCGGTGGTTGTACTCAGCTTCACTAGACCATCATGATAGTAAGCTGTAATAGCTTTTAAGCATCTTTTAAGCATTTTTTTTGTCTGACTTAAGTTTTCTGGACAGTGGTATAGATCTCAAGGAATCATAAAAAGGGGAAGTGACTATTCCATATCATTCTGAAAGATCCCCTTAAAAGAACGGTTATGTGTTTGTGATGCCAGGTTAGAAAAAGAAAGAACATGATTGCATAGACCTCATGGACTGTGCCTACAGGATCAGAGCTTCAAGCTATAAAAGAATAAGGATGAGACACTTCTAAATGGTTAATACATGCTTGTCACAAACTCCAAAAGTTAGAATATACAGGGTGCACATAAGAACTGTCTATGTGGGCTGATGTCTGACCTCCAGTATATTACACTTCTCCTGGTCCTGTCAGTGTTAGTTGTAAACCTGTTAGTGATAATTTTCTGAAAGTAGCATGCTTGTTGTTCACCATCACTGAAAAGTTGCAATTAACTTAAAAAGGTTATCCCTGCTCTTGAGGATGAAATGCTGATAACAAAAAGGTGCCAAAGAAAAAAAGTAATTAAAACTCTGGGGGAAAAAGACACTTTTTCCTGCCTGTGTGCACACCTGTATGGACTTGGTACAACTTTTAAAATTTGCCTGTGTTAAGCTTCAAGTGTTAGACCTTAGGCAGTACAGACTGAGCTAGGTAGTGAGCTGAAAGATTTGTTTATTCTAGCAATTAAAGCTGTTCATTTTATATAGATGCTGCTTGTGATGAACTTCTGGAGTTCATCCTTTTAACTCTTCAGCAGGTATAACTTTCTCCAGTGGAAGTTTTGCATGGTTAGGGGCTGTTTCTTGAGCCTTTTTATGTACTAATAAGAAAAACATACATATCGCTAGCTTGCTGTGCTCTTAACCAAATGAGTGAATCAAGTTCATAGAGCTTAGGAAGACAAATGGCACTTCCAAGGTTGCCAGCAATTCTGCATAAACAGCTGGTGATTTAGTTGATCAATGGTGAAGAAAAGTGTATCTGTGCTTGACTCCTATAAAAGGAACAGGATACACTGTCATATCTACTATTTAAATTAAAGACACTGACAGTTGATTTTCTTCTATTTCAATTATGTCTTAACTGCATCATGTTATGAGCTACGTAGAAATTAGCAAATACATTAGGTAAGTGTGGTACTGAGCATGAAGGCTAACATCAGTTTATTTTGAAGCAGTGTCGATGACAACAAATAAGTACTTTGCCTGGCACGCTTTCCTAAAGTGACTCTGAATATACGGGCTGGGAACTCCAATCTCATTCCATCTTATGTAGTTTCAGTTGTAATGTGTTTTGCCTACATCTTGCTGATTTTTGTCTGCTTTTGTAAGCTGAGTTGATGTTTTACTTTGCTTTTACTTAGCAATCCATTTTCTTTCCACCTTTTGGATATATCTGGGTTGGGCTTTATGTTCTCATTCTTTTTCTGGAAGCTGTTTCAGTCTGTTTACTTAGAGTGGCTGATTTAAAGCAATTGAAAGATTAGGACAGTGGACAACAGAGATGAATTGAAGTAGTTCATCTTTGTCAGAATAATCCTGTCTCTCACAGCTGTCCCCTCTGCTTTAAAAAAAAAAAAAAGAAACTGGGCAGAAAGCTAAACTTCAGATAAATAGAAAAATTGGGAAGAGGCAAAGCGAGTAAGTATCTTAAAGGTGGAGAGAAGAGTACACTTTGGATGGAGGTAAGAACACGAAAACACCCAGTATTACATAGGGATCTGTAACAGAACATCAGTTCACTCTGAACTGTTAACATAGCAGGCCCTGAAGCAAGAGAAAATTCTTAGGAATATATTTTTTCAAGGGGCAGATATTGAAACTTTTTTAAAAAACTGAGGAAAATAAGAGAGAAGGATATCTTCTCCCGAGAAAAGTAACTAAAAAAAGTTTTGGAGGAGAAAGGTGCACACAGGAGAAAAATCTGTATTGCAGCTCAAGTGTTGTCCTGCTAAATGAAAATTAAAAAAAGATTTAAACTCAGCTTTAGGATTACTAAAATAGTAAGTAGTTGAATGCAAGTAAACTGCCTTTTGGGAAACCGGTGATATTAATATTTGAAAGGAGGAAAGAGAATGCAGAGTATGATTAAGAGATTGACACGAGTGTTAGTAGCTACTAGGAAATGTATTTCAAAGAAGTATTGAGCTGGCTGTGATCAAAGTCACTTGTACATGCAGAATTTCCAGCTAAAAAGCTATAGGAGGATATGGGTCTGATATAGCCTGGAAGTCTTAGAAGCTATTCGTTATCTGAAAGCAGCAGAATAGCCACCATTGATCACACTTCAGCAAAAGCGGAGGGAATCAAGGTCATAACAAAGTACGTTTGCTTGATCCGCCAAAATCCAGAGACTGGAAGAAATGATTGGTAACATAAAAGCAGAGGCTGTTGATAACTTGCTCCAGAAAGATGGCAGGCATGCAAGCTCCTAAGAACAGGAAAACTCGTCACCTTAATCACTTAGAAATTTTCAGAGGAATTAGATGAGGTGCTTTCCTGGCCATGGGCAGACATGGTGTTTCCCTGCTTGCCCCTCCTCAGAGCTCGCCCTTACTGTCTGCTCTGTAGCTTCCAGTCTGTTACATCGAAGCAGTCTCCAACTGGTCTCCCAGTCTAGCAGAAGCACTTAATTTTAGGTTTTTGTTGGGGAAAGGACACAGAGATGGTTCAGATGCATATGTAGAGTGAATAATAACAATGACTCCTCTGGTCTGTCTGACAGCCACTCTGGGAGAGGAAAGCAAGTGATGGAGGTAAGGTGTTGGAGCAGGCTTGTGGGGTGTTATCCCTTATCCCGCTTGTATGTAGCATTACAGTTGCAGACATAAGTTCTTAGTCCCTGTGATCTGATTCAGAAACAGGCATTCAGCTGAGTTTTTTGTGTATAGAAGATGTGCTGTGGGGCGTGTTCAGCTGTGCCAGCCACTGACCCCGACCTGTCACTGCAATCAGTGTCGTGCAGGGGAAGGGCCCCCACCTGTGACAGAGGTGGACTTGCTGAGGGAGAGACAACTTTGAAATTTAAGGAATAAATTACAAGCAATTGGGAATGTCTGTTAAATGCAGCTGACTTAACATAGCTCAATATAGCTGTTTTGAACATTAAAGACTTGAAGTTTCTTTATTTTCCTTAGAGAAATGCTGAACTCCCCTTCTTTTCTATCATATCACGGACACTGTAAAGGCCTTTGTTGCAGAGGCTACCTATAATACATTGCTCAGTGGTTATGTCTTAGCTAACAACCATCCATTATAATGCTTTCTTTTGCTACTCTTGCACAGTTTTACTATGCAAGACTGGCAAGTCTGCAACATATGGCATGGCTATATTGTCCTATAAAGAAGGAAATAACTGTGTATGACTTATTTGGATGGTGAAGTCTGAAAAGAGAGTCCCAGGAGTTACTCTTCTAAAACTAAAAGCCAAGGTGTTTGATGTGATGTCAAGGGCTGTTGAAATATGTAATTCATTCCATCTGCTGCCTTTGGTGCATGAGCACAACACATCAGTGCCAGCTGCATATGCCTAAAACAGAGAGAGGAGAAACCTTGGCAATCATTCTGTTTACTGTGATATGTGTAGAGTGCCAGGGAGCCACAATTTGTCTTTTATTTTTAGCCCATGTGTCCTGGTTTTCCTGACAGGCCGATCTTAGAGGGACGCCTGCTGCATGCACCCAAGCCTGGGAGGCTTTCCTTGTATTGCCGATGTTGGGGTTCTGAAAATTCACACCCATTCACCAACTTTCTCTTGCCATCTGTCCAGGAATTCAGCAGCTCTGGCTTTCTTATTCTGGGCTTAGCATTACAAATTTCTTATTGTTTTCGTTGTTCTTCACCTGGTCCATCCAAGCTCATCAGCTGCCAGTTATTCAGAAAGCATAGTTAACAGTGAGTTTAGTGACCCAAACAAATATTTCCAGAATAGTTGCTTTATAAGAATAAATATCTTCTCATATGACATTCTTAAGTAAAATAGAATGCTTACAAGCATAGCTATCTTATCAACAGGCCCTGGGAGATATATATTTTTTTTTAAATCTCAGCCTTTGTAGTCAAGGATTAATAGTTCCTTTCAGTCTCTTGTCCTTCAGGAGCTGTCCCCTCTTCTCCCTGCCTCTCCTCCAGGTAGAGAATAATATCCTTGGGATATTATACCCAGGGAAAATATTCCTGTTGGCTCACTAGTATTGGTATTGTATGCAGAGGGTAAATTAAATATATGAAATAATTCTTGTCATTAAGTAATTTCCCAGATTTAGGGAGGCTTATCCTGGGTAGCTTTAGGTCTCTGAGGTGTTACAGTGGTCCAAGAAGAGTCAAATGGAAGTGGAACTTGTTTTTTTTTCCTTGAGTATTTTATTCATGTAAGTAGTAATACTTATATGAGCATTTTTAGGTGTGAAACTTCCAAGATACTGTGTAAAAGAAGGACGGAAAAATAAATCTATAAAATCATCCTCTTTCATTTATCAGCTAATTACTAAGGAAAGAGCAAACTAATCCTATAGTAAACTTATTTTCAGCTTTTTCCTCTTTTTCTGTTATTCATGGAATGGTGGTGCATGGAAGTTATGTGTCCTGTAACACAGGAAGACGGAGTTGTACCTATAATGAAAGACGATGTTGATGAAATGTCATGGGAAGAATTATGGAAAATGTACCAGAGGACTACACACACAAAAAAATGTTGCCCATGAACAAGACATTGGAGTAATAACTGCTGGGTCTTTAAAAAACAAAAATAAATTCATTCAGCTTTTTACACATAAGTCTGTCTTTTCACTACAGGAAAAAAAATAAGATCCTAAGTAACTTCTGTGGCTCTGTCACTGTGCCCCAGTACATGCGTGCATGTAGTCTCAAATCAGTGTGCCATTTAAAGGATTCAAGCTAGCTGCATCCTTAAGCAACTTTCTGAACTGAAGCCAAAGTTAGCATGCTATATGAATCCAAACTGGGAGAGGGGCGTTTAATGGCATTTCATGGGCTATTGGGTGTTTTTATCCTGAAGCTCTGAAAGCTGTTTTGGACTTTTGCCTCTAATTTAAGCTGCATCATGCATCCTATGTTGCTCAGCAGTGACTGACAAATATTTCTGCACTGTGTGTTGCCAGTATAACAATAAAGCCAGAAGCACGTGTGTGAAGTCTTAATCTTCCCCTATACCTCTTGCATGCTATTAAACACAGTTTACACATATCTCTGCAACTATATGCTCTAACACAGTGTTTTTATGATAAGTGTAAGGAGTTTCTGGTCCATAAGCAGGTTCTTCCTTGGAACAGTTTAACACTGTACAGCTGCTATGCAGTCATCTCTGCCACCATGATGCTGCATGAAGTGTATTTGGAGAGAAGTGAAGACAGATTTATCTGTTGCCAACTATGTGGGAAGTTGAATCACAGCAGGTGAACTTTATTTACCTAAGCTGGAACTTAACCAGAACACCAAGGTTAATGTCGTCTCTTTTGCAAATATGCCACAGGTTCATTAAAAACTGTGAACAATCAGCAGATCTGCTAAATACCACTTCTTCTGCAGTGATTCAAAGGCCCCTTTTTCAAATGCTTCTGCAGTGAAAAGTTCTGTAACATTCAAATGTGACCGTTAAAATTGTTGTCTTTTAGTCAAAGTTCTGGGCTTTGTTTCTCAGAACATGTTATCCTCAAGCACGGACTCGTTTCCTCATGCTTGTTTCTCGGGGATGCTTCATGTACCTTGAGTACCAGTAAATTAGCAGCAAGGTGAGACTACAGTTTATTAGGTCCTGTAGGCAGTTTAGACAGTGGATAGCAGATATGATTGCACATAAGTGCACTGCAGGCAATAAATGAGGTGAGTAGTTACTAGCCCTGCAAGTGAGGTGCTCAGAACCTGAAATGCTTTAGCTTGAGGACTGCCATAACTGCCTTGGATATCACTCTTTTGTTTATTTAGGGTGACTATCAATTAAATTTTTGAGATTTCTCATAATGGATGAGAATATCTGTTTTTTAAATAATTTGGAATATTTGTGCGTTGTATGTGTAGTTCTAATGGAGACTGTACAGAACAGGAACTGTTGTTCCATGGTACCAATGTGTTGATGAGCATTTTATCCATTCAAATATTGAACATATTTAGGTTAACAAAGCTATTGAAGTCTTAAAAATGAAGAATTCTAACAGGAGAAGTTAGGCTTTTTTTTGTTTGTTTCAGAAAAGATCTCAAATCTTCACTTAAGGAGGCCTCTGTAATGGAGAACCTTTCCAAGTTTCTTGCACTTTTTTTTAATCACTTAACATTAGTTTTTATTTACTTCATTGTTCAACTCTAAAAGTACTAGTTTGTGTGGGTATCCTATGTTTGTAGTGTGGAACCAATTTTAATAGCATAGGAAATTTTTACCAGTAAAAAGGTAAGATTGTATAATAAGGAATAATAAAGTTGGAGACATGGGCACGTTATATTCCTCTGTTCTCCCCACCCTCAGAAAGCTTGATTAGCCATAGGCAACATTTCTACAGAGTATAAGTAAAATAAATGAACATATCCCTTACTAATATATAAATTTCAAACTACTTGATTCCTGTAGTTTTGAAAATATACGGGAAGATTTTGTAGAAGAAGGGAATTAGTTATATGCAGTGTTTTGAAGATATTACTGTAGCCAAATCACTTAGCAGCTTGAGCCCATTTATCTGGGAAAACGTCATGTTTGTCTGACCAGATTAATGTGTTACTCTTGGATTTGAGAGATTTGTTTTCATTAGTATAAGTTGTATGTTGTTGACATAGCTTATGGCAGACTAATTTCGTACTGTAATAAAGGACTGGCTAGAGTCGAAAAATAACTCTTTGCCCCTTTGGCTTTGGGATTTATATGCTAATTAGAAGGCATTTTATGCACTAGACCTTAAGATTTTGTAGATCCTGAAGGGAAAACTTGATCCATTATTTCCTGTAAGTGTTTAGGTCTGCTTGCGTATTTTGTCAAATATTAATTCTTCCCCCAAAAGTCAGGATCCGTTTTCAGAATTGGTGAAGAAAGTCCTGTATTCAAAAAACAAAGGAAAAAAAAAACTATTTTCGGAAGAGGTGTGTTTTTTTTTTTTCTCTTGAATTGGTTAATTAGTATCAAACTGCATTAAAATTATATATAAGGGGTCGTGAAGGATGCCCTTAATATTTATTTGTAGCCACCTTACAGAAAAATCAAGAATGCTAGTACTTAAAAGCAAAGAATGAGTATCTAGAATCCTCTGTGTGGGCAGAGCTTGATTTACCTGAGAGAATTGCTGTTGCTCTAAAAAATCAACCAAACAATAACAAAAACCACACAAGCTAAAAACCTCACACTTGATCGCTAAGGGTGCGAAGTGGAGATACCAAAATTGGCTTTAAAGGAGCAGCGGGAAGCATTAATGGGCTACTTGCCCTCTCCAGAAGGGAGTGAGATATTTCTGGACCAGAGCTTCTCAGTGTACATGCACCTGCGTCCCAGCAGGATTCCCAAGGGCTACCAAGAGCTTGGGGGAACGGGGAGGAGATGTGTTTGTGGAGTTTATTTTCTGAAGTCACAAGCAAAGATGGTAGATATTGCTATATGGTTTTACTACTAACTATGGCAAGTTTTGTGCTACAAGCACAAACCTCTCCGCTTGTAATGAGACTGCGATGCGAATCACCAGAAAAGTGACCTACCAATTTGGTGATCACAAGAGGTTGTGCTCTCAAAGCTAAGTATAAGCAAAAGACATAAATAACACCTATTTTGAAGTGGTTTTTCTCCTCTGTGGGAACATATATTGCTTGAAAATAATGTCAGCTTCCCAGCTGCAGATTTTTCTATTCGCTATTTGTTGCAATGCTTACCAAATTATGTTTAGATTTTAAAAATCTACACAAAATGTCAACCTATTACAATTTTTATTTAGCCTTACTCTTACTAGAACTATTTTTTTCTGAAATAGACTACAAACGTAAGTCCCAGATGTACTCTCTGAATCTATAAATTGCTGATTGTGGAGAAAATACATTTTTGTATAAAAATGATGGATTGGTGAAACATAATGGCTTGCTGCTGTTGTTATAGTTAAAATTTTATTTGAAATTATTGAATTTCATACTGTTTAAAGTTTGTACAGCTTCCACAGAGCTAGACAGATGAGAAAAGTGTACTTCTGCAACTGAAATAGGGCAGCTATAAACAATTCTGATGTTACATAGCTCTCATATTTACGTTTAGTTTCTTTACTCTGAAATGGCGTGGAAAATGCAGAGTGCAGTTGTTAGAATGCTCTTGTTAGCGTCTCTTTGTTCTCTTTGTTAGAATATTACACAGACATGACTTACATATACTTGAACATCAACACTCTTTACAGTTAACTGTTCGCATATACAAGCAAAAAATAACTGAAGTGCAGATGCTATTTTGTTTTCCTCCTACAATGAAGACTCAAAAATAGGATTGAATATCATTATCATCTGCAATGACACATGTGATGGCACACTTGTTTTGAACAAGACATGGGAAAGAGTGACTGAATTTGCAAGAGTGACAATTGTGACAATTGGTAATTGCAGAGACATTTCCTCCATCGTTTCCACAGGTAACTTAGACTTGCTTTCTTTTATTAGGAAATTACATAGTTACTTAGCTGAACTATGGTCCCTGTCTCTTCAAAAGGAATTATTTGTTAATAGCCCGAGAGATTGCACTGCCAGAAAAATGAGCAGGAAGCTACATTTCACGACGATGCCAGGATCTCTGATTTTATACTCAAAATGCATATTAATAAAAGCTGAAACTCTAACACCTCTTGAACAGTGAGAGGAAGGAATTTGTGTTGTTCATATATCACATGATGGTTTAAGTAATTTTCTTCACAATCTGTGACTCCAACACTGCCTTGTAGTGGTGCTTTTTGGAACCGCCAGTAGGGAACTCTACGTCTACTGCAGCCCCATCACCTTCGGTCAATGTCATTACTCTTATCAAACATTACCAGCGAGCCTCAGATTGTTTTGATGTTGTTTCTAGGTGAATGTTTGATCTGAAGAGGTCATAGAGCTAATGGACACTGAATGGATTATTGCCTTTTTGAAGTGTCTTAAGGTGTGGTGACAATTAGCGTATGTTCCTGGAGCACTCTTGTACCAATATTGATTTATTTTTTTTTACTTTCCAATATTGAGAAGTGTTGTATTGACAAGTGTAGCATGTCAAAGAACAAACTGAGGTATGTGCAGTGAAGAGGGAAGGTAACTCTCAATCATAAGCCTACAGATGTGAAACTTGTGAACCTGAAAGCCGCTGTTCATTTTGGGTAATGTTTCTGTAGACCAATGGAGCAGGGACCAGACTTCACACTGTAGTCTGACTTTAAAGCAACCTTTACACCAGAAGAGGTGCAAGGTGCATTTGTATGAGCCATGCAATACAGTGCAGGAATACAGTACCTCACAGTACCTTCCAAGATCTGTTCCTGTATTGCTTGGAGTGTGAATTGTAAAATGAACTTCAGATTTCAGGCACGTTTCTCCCCCAGATGCAAGGTACAGTTATCTCTAAGCAGGAGGTTAAGGTTTAAATCAAAACTCCTACTTTATTCAGGAAGGACTCAAATCATCATGAAACAAAATCTAAAGTCTTTAAGAATATAATTTAGTTATTTTTTCTTTTGCCGGTATTGATAGCATGCGATGCACTTCTAATCGTCCTCTTTCTTGGTTCTATTATTGTCTCCTTTGTAAATGAAAGGAACAGCTCAGTTTGTTAGATCTATATGAGGGTAGGAGCACAGAAGTCAATCTTGCATATCTTTTTGCTAGTAATTTTGGGGAATCAAAATGATTAATTGCCCCAAGAAGTATTGAAGCAATGAAACGGATTTAGCTCTTCTATCTGATTCCTGTTAAGACTGAAAATCTATGGTAATAGTTTTAATTTAACATATAATGATATACTACTTAGACATTTTTTTCTCTGAATAGTTTGCATAGTGTAAGTAATACTACTTACAAATTGTTTTGTACTCAGAACAGTATTCACAGAACCTTAGGGGTACTGATTCTCATATGTATGTAAGATACTTCTTGGTATGTGTGTGTGTGTGTATATATATATATATATATATATATATTTAAGTCAAGTCAGACTGGAGGAAGCAACACTGTAGCTGGATGCCCAAGGCAGCTCTAGTCTTGTCAGTTGGTATTAGGATGAAATGAAATAATAGGAGAAGTAATGTGGATTAATGATGTCTGTGGATTTATGAAAAATGCCCTGTCAAATAAGCTGGCTTCGCTTTCTGACAATTTAACTGGGACAAGTATTTCTAATTGTGAAAATGATCTATTTTCATCTTATGCTGCATAACATTTCTGATTGTGGAGGAAGAAGTTACTCCTTTATTTTATCCTTTATGAGCACCTGAGAAAGGATGAACACTTGTTACAGTTCAAAACAATTGTTGCAAGAAATCTTATTTGAGGAAAGAATAATTGTGGAGGTTTATCTATTATCTAATATATATGTGTATACTGAATTTATCTAATATTTTGAAAATCACGTGTAGTTTGCCAGTGTGTCCTTACAAGGAAAGCAACAGGTGAATTTTTGAAGGGGAGCATTTGCCAAGGTACAGTGGCAGGAAAGCGAAACTGCAACAAATGGGTGATTGGACCTTTTTCATACATCAAGAGGAATCTTTGGAACATACTGTCAGAAATAATTAGTTTCTTTTGTTGTTGTTGTTGTTTTTGATGTCTTCATAAGAAGATTTGGCACCTTGAGAAAAGTAATAAATATAATTAATTGAATCCAGTGAGGGAGAGGTAGCTGGTAAAGGTGAAGTCTGGTTTGCAATATGCACCAAGATTACAGATTTCATAAACTAACAAATAATCTTACCTCAAATATCTTGAATTTCTGCAGCTACGAGGTAAAATCCTATTAGCTCAACAAAAATAATAATTAAAAATCCTTTCATTTATAAATATCTTCACTACATTTTCTTTTATCATTAATATTCAATTGCTTAAAGTAGCACCACATTGTTTGTGTTTACATTTTGTGTCAGATGCCTAAGATGTGTGGAAACCAAAGAGAACTTTCATATGTCCATTCTGCATGCATTCTCCATGGCAGCTCCTTGACTAGCAAGAAAAAGCATTTTGAAAGGCTTAAGTGAAACAAAAGCACAACTCTGTGAGCATTGCCTTACATCTAGCAAGTAGTTTGATCTCCGTTCACATTACAAATTTGCCCTTTAGGTACTTTTGCAATTAGACTTAAAAGATAATTACTGCACTATATGGTGTATCTTTAATGTATGTCCTCATAATATTACACTTGTAATTCTGTGGACAAACTATGCAAAGCAAGCTGTATGTGTCTTTGGAGGGTTGGGGAAAAATAGGCGTAATGAACAGTGAAACTATCTGGGTTGGCATCATGCTCGTTTGGCTCTGTACTTTCTGTTGAAGCGGAATATTCGGGAGTGGTTTCAGGGTAACTTGTGCATGTATGTCGATTGCTTCAGCATGTCATTCTTGCTGTTGTTTAGTACCTGGCTTTGTATTTCTTCTAGATTTCATCGTATAATCGTAGTCCTTCCCTTCTTCTCTACAGGCTTTCACAAATAATTGAAGCAAACGTGATAGGGTTTTGGCAGACCATCTGTCATGTGTGGTATCACATCCCCAACAAAGACAGAGCGGTCTCATGATAAACAAGTAGACAGATTAAGGACTTAATGTTCTTAAACCTTGGAAAAAACAGCTTTTTCCTTCCTTTCTATTCCAACCACATTGAATGGATAATATAATCACTTTCTAGCATTTCAGTATTGATGACAATTATGTCAGAAGTTCTGAGTAAAGAAAACAGATAACCAAAAAAATCTCAAACTCATGATAGTAGGCACTCGTACTTGAGTCTTAGTGGCTTAGTGACATTACTGCTTCAGGTGAACAGTGTTTGAAGTGAGTTAGGGAATTCTTCACAGTAATATAACTTCTGCAACTGGCTTTTGATTTTCAGAACTTAGTTATATGTAAAAGGAGGCATACTTTCCAATTAGTCTCATAAAAATATTGAATGCAAATATATTGAATGAAAATATTAATGAAAATGATACTCTAGGGGATATCATATATTTCAATTTGTCATTATAGTTAAATAAGGGTTTAAACCAATAATGTCAATGAACACTATTGAATCTCTATATAGTGCTGAAACCGGAATGAAACGTTTGCATTTGTCAAAGAAGACTGAATGTTCTTTGCAACTGCTGAAGCAGGCTTGAGTTCATTTTTAATATAAAGTTGACTTTACATCATTAACCTCATCTGCCACCTAGGAATTATTGCATTACATACAGGGCAGTTGACCCTAAACCTGACGAGATGATTGTTCACAGTAAGGATCTCTTACACAGAATCTTATCACAACTTGTACCTGAACTGGCAATACAGCTTGAATCCACCTGTTCCCCTACTTACACTGAGAGGCACAGAGCAGATTGTGCATCTGAGCTATGGGCTGCTTTATCCTGCAACAGAGCTAGGAGATAAGTTTGAAATCTGAAGTCATCTTACTGTTCTTCATCCTGAGTTTGTTTGTACTTAAGAAGAACTTTATCATGTATCTCTACAGATTGCAAAATGGTCTCTGTAAGTCACTCAGAGCTCAAGGGTGACAAATGGGAAAGGCCCACAGACTTTGATTAGGAGTCTCCCAGCCCCCTTAGTTCTGATCGCTGCCTCTTTTGAAACATGCTTCATGTATCAAGGAAAAGGATGCCTGAAAGTGGAGGGCATTACTGAATGGCTTCTGTGTTACATAAAAAGTGGTTTGATATGACCTAAAACACAAATTTATTAGCCAGCTGCAGACTAGCGGAGGTTGGAAACTTTTTTTAGTTAAAGATAAAGGTCTGTTGATATTGTCAATATCCTCTGTAAAAAGGATAGATCATCAGGAACGTTCCTGTAATTTAGATATTGGAAGAGAAAGCTTTCAAGTGCGGCCTGCTGAGCGTATTACCCATCTTCATTTTACGTAAATGCTTGTGACTGCATTTATTTTTCCATCCTTACAAAGCTGGTTAAATTCCTGAGTTCTGCCCTACTTGTATTACTCTCGG
Source organism: Heteronetta atricapilla (assembly GCA_011075105.1). NCBI lineage: Eukaryota > Metazoa > Chordata > Aves > Anseriformes > Anatidae > Heteronetta > Heteronetta atricapilla. The sequence goes on from CM021737.1 coordinate 2,834,484, forward strand.
TATGTGCTGTTTTCTGTTTACTTGCTGTGAATGTTTCTTGGAGGTATTTGGAATACGCCTATCATCAAGGCATATGTATGACTTCATACTTGGAGCATGTTTGAAAGTCTGTCTTGCATCCCTTTCCTCAACAGGAGTGCAACTATGCCATGTGTTCCCTTTGGAAATAATGTCTGTGGCAGATAAGCTATTCCGTTACTTTGAATATATCTCTAAAGAACTTAGGAGCTTTTGTCTTACAGCTTCAGGTTCCTTTTGCTGTTTTATAAACCCTTGGTAGCTGATCATTTTACAGCATTTGATAAAATCCTCGGTTGCGTTTCTGTTGCTTTGCATCTCCATCAGTGCAAAGCAAGTCTTAAAATGGTCAGTATAGCCACCCAAGTCAGAAAGATTCACTTTAACACTTTCTGAGAAACTGCACATGTACAGCAAAATTTTATGAGGTTGAAGCTTCTCTTAGCATCTCTAAAATCTGAAAGCCTTTTATTGGCTCCTCTGAATACTGCTCTGATATTGTTTAATATATTGGCCAGGGACACGAACAGTCCCAAATTAGGGGAAGTTTGCCACTGAAGCAATGTCTTTTTACTGGTTCTTGGTGTTGCCAAGTAACATACTAATTTAAATCATTTTACCAACATAGAAAATGAGTGCCATAAGATTTCCTGTATTTCTTTCAAACACATTTGTGAAACTAATGTTTTCAACCTTAAATGCATTTTCTTTTTCTTTAAAACAATGCTATCTCTAAGTTGTGCCCTAGACTTGGCAATCTAATATCATGCCTGTGTTTCCTCAGGGAATGGGTCAAACCAACACCTGCAGGAAAGTCTCTTTGGATTTGCTAGAAAAGTATTCAGCAGTCACCTTCTTTTTCCAATTGATTTCTCCTATTGATTATACTATTTCAGTATAACAGCACAAAGCGTACTATTTTGTGCTCTTTTTCAGGGTACTCCTTTCATAGAAGCTCCTTATTTCCCCTCAAGTTTAGTGAACTACAGAATCTCTAATGCTTCTGAATGCTTTGCACACTTGTGCCTGGCTATACCAGGAGTATTTCTCCTTTGTGTTCTCTCATAATTCAAAGGACTTAAAAATTAAAAAAAAAAAAAAGATGGTACCAAAGAGGATCATGTACTTAGTAAAATGCTTGTATTTGCTTTAGATTTTTACATGTACATCTCAACTTGTGAGAAGCTATTTTTTTTTTCCCTTTTCCTCTTGGGCCTGACAAACTCTCCTGTGTTTCGTAGTACCTACATTCCTGGCTAGTTTTTACAGGAACGTGTCTGTAATGGAATCCTGTAGAGCTTTTTCCTCTTATTTAGCATTATTTAGGATATGACTCAAGTTGGTTTTTATTGTATAAATTGTGCCCATCAGAATCTCTAGGCACATGTACATAAATTAATATATAAAATTGACCTAGTTGGCAAATAAAGATCTTGCCAGCCTTCTCTTTGCTTCTGCAGGCCAACTCCTCAGGCGAAAGCCTGAATAAATAGATAAGCCCTGCAGCATGCCCTGAAGGCTTGTAAACTTGGACTCTGACAGACTGTTGGGGTTAGGGAACTTATGAGAGTACCTTGCCAGTGGGCAACAGAACATATGCGTTTAGGGCTGTTGGTGAGAGCAAATTAGCTGATATCAACTTTAGGAATAGGACAGATGGAGGTAAGGATTCACAGGCTTGTAACTCCAAGCAGCACCTTGGAAGCTGGTAGTTTATGTGTAGTGTGATGCTGCTGTAGGATCTTGCAAAAGAGATGGCTGTCAGTACACAGTATTTTACAAACTTTTTCCACATGGAACACCAATACAGTATTTTGAGAATAAGTAATCAGGCCCATATACAGAGAAGCCATTATCTCATTTGCAAGATTTACATTAAAGATTAGAGTATAGTGCTAAAACAGCAGAAGGAAAAGGAGCTCTTTATTTATGTTACTTCTTAATTATTAACATGCAAGTTTGGTATATTTTGGCTTGATATATTTTTTTGGGGGGGAGGGGAAGAGTGCAACTCATAAAAAATAATTGTAATAGAAAAATACTTTCCTATGCATACCATATGTTATCTATATTATAGATTTTCAGTGTTTTTTTTTAATGCAGGCTGTTAGATATTTAACAGAAGGGAAGGAAAGAATTTGACATTGAAGACCCATGCTCCACTGATTCTTTTAAGTAACTTTTTATTGGAATAAGAAAAAGTATGGCGATACTTTTTAAACTAATGCTATTACTAATGTAAATGTACTCATCGCTCATTAGCATAAACGTGCTTTTAATGTAGTGAGGGGATAGCACTAATGTAAAGTGGAAATAAAGCAAGAAAACTCGTTGAAAACTAATCCTCGGTTGGGAATGTGATCTGCTGCACATGCCTGTAACGTGGCACAATGTCTCTTGTGCTTTTAAGGCTGATTGCTAAGGAAGTCTTATAAAGTTAACATAACTTTATTAATTCTTTGCAGTTACTCTAGGGGTTTGTACACTTTAGTATCCTTCAAATACGTATACATATACTAAATGCAGTTAAATCTGTTGATGGAAAGCAGGGAAAAGAAGTGGTAACTTTAGAGCGGGAAGTGAAACACTAGGTATAAACTGATGAAGCTTTTTGAAAAAAGCATTGTGTGGGCTACTTTAAGCTATATGCTTGTATCAAAAATAATGATACTGAAAAGTTGTAGTGAATAAACTATTCTTGCAGGTGAACCTGAAAGTGAAGACCTAGCAACTAGCCTGGTGAGTCTAGTAAATACTGCAGTACTGTCTTTTAAACAACAGCATTCATTATCCTTATCTCATAGGGTCAGGGTGATGTCTTCTTCTATGGTAAGAGTTGCAATTCAAGTTCCCTCATAACAAGCTTTAAAATAGAAGCAGAGTATGAAGAGAGGGTTGCTTCATTTTGTATTTTCAACAGTTTTATTTCCTATACAATAGATATTGTACCTGAAGTCTTTTGAAGTGCTTTGTATTCACCTGGCCAAAGTTGTAGGAATCTTATTGACATGACTTGTATAGGAGTTAGTTCAATGTAGAGGTTTTAGTACCTTTTTTGTTAATCTATCTTAGCTCTCTTTAGTTATATCACACTTACAGTGACACTGGCTTGCACTAAGGGACTTTGAGAGACAGTAGCTCCAACAAGGCATTCACAAAAGGCCATTTATTCTGAAGTCCTAGGATGAAAACAAAAGGTGAATATCAGAATAGAGAAAGCACATATCAAAGTTCAACTTTTTTTTTTTTTTTTAAAGATTAGGGGATCAGTAATCCATGGGTAGTAAAAAGAAAACCTTTTAATGCTTCTGAACTGTTTATGGTAAAAATAAAACCATAAAACTCTACTGAAGGAGTATCGTATTCCAAAGGGTGAGTGAGAGCCAAGGGCTTAGGGCGCAGGAACAGGAGTTAAATGAACCACTACTCGTTTTTTTCCCCCCAAAACCACAAAGTATTGTTTACTTTTGTTTAGTTTTTTTTTTTACCTTTCTGTAGGTTGCTTTATCTGATCATGGTTATCCATCAATAGTCTAAATGCGTACAGCAGTGTGGAAGAGTATTACCCTAGTGGTTAAAAAGAAAAAATCACTGTCACTGAGAAATGTCATAGGGGAAAAAAGTACGTTTAGATAGAATTCTGAATACTAGATTTACTGGAAATTATTTGCAAACTTCTTTCATTGAAGTAAATCAGTTTAAAGGAAAGCTATTTTATCAACTTTATTTTTAATAAACTGTTAAAAATAGTACACTATTTGAAAGCTATGGACTTTTTCTTCCAGCACAATTAGAAAGTGCAGTGTAGAAAATTGAAGATTAAATTACTGAAAACGTTACTGTACATTTATGGCTTTGCTCCTTTTCCTTTTACAACAATACACTTTCTCATCATATTACACATTTCTAAAGTTCAGTTTAAGATGAAACATAATTTATTAAATCACTTTTTTTCATTTAAATGTGACCCATTCATCAGAATTATTAAAAAAAAAATTATATATATATATATACATATATATAATTTCAGCCATGAACACATTTCATGTATTCAGCTAGGGTTTTTCTCTCCTGGATGCTGAAAGCTACTAGGTGGGAAAAAAATAAATCCAAATTCCTGGGATAAGGCTTACCTGTGAGAGTTTCCAAACATTTAGGTCTGCTAACTCTATTAATACAATTACTATTAATTTTATTAACTTTTTCTCTCCTAATAACAGGAATCTGTGTATATTTTTTGAAAGTAAAATACATACATACATCTTTGGAAATTCCAAAGATGTTAATGTTTTGTGTGACTCTTTTTTAAAGAGTCTTGGTTGGCTTCTCTGAGTGACCTGTTATGAACGTGTGTAGGAATAAGTTGTATTAGTGTAGGATTCAAAAGGCACTTCTGATTTGCACATCATAACGCAGTACAGCTTAATGATTTTAAGGGTTGTATGATTTTGTTTTCTGAAAGTTGAGTTTGTATATCTCAAATAAGAGAAGTATGCTAGAAACCACCAAGAAGTCATGCCGTGGGCTCTAGTCTCCCATGGACTCCTGTCTCCTTTGTCCCCTACTATCTTTGGGATCCATGAATCCATTTTGACTGTTTTCTCTCCTAAATATTTATTTTCCAGTACTGTCAGTTTTTACTGAAGCAAACAAAACTTATCTGAGATGAATTCATTTGTTACTGTCTGTAAAATGTCTCAGTTTCTCTGTTGAAAGTGTCTAGTGTGTTTCATTCAAATACAAACTGTGCATGCAAACATACAGAGTTGTTCCTATATTTTTACCTATAAATCAGCAGAGCAGATGTAAAGCATTAGATACAGTACTGAAGGATTTTTTCATTTATATTTAGTTTCCATTTCAAATCATATGTTTTAATGACCTTACAAGATTGAAACGGATTCCATAATCTGGTTTTTACCTTCCAAGTACAAAAGTTTTCTATTGTCCTCAAAAATGGATGGCAATATTCAGTATCGTGCTATGAAAAATGAGTAGTACATTTTCTTTCATATATTAATGCCTTTTGTACTTACCTGTCAAATAGAAGAATAATAATGTGTAATAAAACTGAATGTGTCTTCAGGTTCAGTTTCAGATATAACCCTTTCAGAACACATTTGGATTTGCTTTCATAAATAGCATTGAACATGATGAGTATATACACCTCCAACACACCAATATTTTGAAATACATTCAATATTTATTCTAATATTCAGAACTCAATATTCAGCATTCAGTACTCCAAAACAAAATGCTAGCATGGCTTTACCAGGTTGACTATTTTGAAAGCTTATGTTGTTTCTATTTTCTCATTATCCTACAGAGGATTGTTTTTTAAAATAAAATCTTTCCCTGGAAGTGTGCTTTCTGTTTTCATAAACTAGAGTGTTTTCTGCTTCATATTCTTCAAATATGGATGCATAATACCTCAGTTACAGTAGTTCAGCAGTTCATCAAGCATGCCCATAGTCTTTTTTGTGGGTTTCTTTGTGAAAGCTTGTTGTCATCTTCTGCAGGCCACTCCTTACCTTGAAAGAATTTACTTGTGATGAAATAGGGAGGGTGAAGTTTAGCGTAACTGTTACTGTCCACTATAGGTGATCTCTCTAAGTGTGAGATTATAAAGACCAGGTGGTGAGGAATATGTTCTCCTGGAAACTGGGGCAAGTGGTGCTCAATTTACTGAAGTTCAACTCACTAACCCTGGTGAGACAAGACCGAAACTTAATAGTAGGAGATCAGACAAGGGAAACCACTCCAAAGTAACACCTCGTATACAGGGTCATTCTGCATTAAAAGGATGAGTGAACTTCTTGCAAGTCTTCCACCACCTTTTGTTTCTGCCATCTCTTGCTCTTAAAATGCATCGTTCCAGAAATTTTTAATAAATGCATCTTCTTCAATTATGTATTTCTTTTCCAGTGTGTTTGTATTGTTCTCTTACATTTTGATTCTGTCAACTGCTACTTAATATTACCTAATCCTATATGAGTTGTCTATATAATGATCATGTATGTAAATGAAGGAATAGATGTAATTCACTTTGTACTTGTTACTGATGCATTGTATCGATTTAATGTCAGGCTAAACAGTAATGCATCTAATAGGCTTTTCCAAATGTTGTAGAATGCTTTTCAAATAAAACTCAAAATTGAATCTGACAATCAAGGAGAAAACTCATTAATGCTGTGTTTCCCCCCCTACTGCTTCTTCTCCCTCCCACTGTTCCCCTTGTTCCCTCTGGGGGAACAGGGGTGCCTCAGGAAATCTGCCTGTCCCCCTTCCCTTCAGGTATGTGGGAAGGCATCTTTATGATTGTGGTGTTTCCAAATTTCAATGACATTAAACAGCCTGGAGGGCAAGAGAATAAACAAACAGTCCAACTGCATTGAGAATCAAGTGTGTCCATGAGAAAGTAATTTAGTTTATAGTGTGGAAGAAAAGTAACTTAACAATAATTAGTTTACTATATTTTTATAATAACATTATATGACTAACAGGACATAAGTGGAAGACGAGTGAGGGGTTTTGATTTAGTACTATGGATTGTCTCAACCTTGGTATAAACGTGAGAAGATTATCTCTTTATTAATGTGCTTGTTAGCAAAAGATGAAGTATTCCTGGTGTTGCTCAGTATAACGTCCTTTTTTTTTTTTTTTTTTTTTTTCTCTTAAGAAAATAACCCTCCCTTTCCCCTCATCAAAGTTAATAGAAGGACAGAAACTTACTTTCCTGGGTAATGATGCTCGAGTCTCTGACAAAGCAGGAGGAATACTGTAGATGTGTCTCCCTTTTTTTGGTAATGGCCAGGCTACTGCTTGGCTTGGGAGAAAGACATATTTTAACAAGGGTCAAACATTGTAGTAAACTACACTGGGTAAGTAGATAGAAAAAGCTTTCTGAGAATTAGCCAATGTGTGTTCTACTTTGTTTTGAAAGAGGTTTGATATCAAAATGCAAAACTGAATACTCAGAATTTGTGGTTTCTTATATTTGACTATTTCCTATTTTTTAGTGCCAAAGACAAGGAAAGTAAGAAATACTGAGTTTGTGTAACTTGAATTTTAATTTAGAAGTTTCCTATTTCCTTACAGTAAGACAGTTTTTTTTTTTTTAAACTCAAAATAATAAGTTAATCTCTAACTAGAATGATTTTATTCTTCATCTGATAGAGATGAATGTTACTGAATACCATAGAAACTGGTAAACAGTTAAGTGGTTTTATCATCTTCATGTTGAAGAGTTAATATAGGCAAGAATCACAAAATCATTCAAGCTGGAAGGGACCTTGGACATCTCTAGCCCAACCTCCTGTCCAAAGTAGGTCAACTATGAACTTAGCTCTGGATCCTCAGGGCTTTATCCTGTTGAGATTTTGGAAACCTCCATACACAGTGACTGTACTGTCTCTCTGGGCTGCTGGTTGCTGTTCCTCTCCTTAATTTTGTAGTGACTTTATCTTTGTTTCTATAATGTCATCATAACGGTGTGTCAGCTTGCTATGCAGGTTGTTTATCTTCCTAATTCTCCTTCATGAATTGTGAAATGAAAGCTGCTTTTAGATTGATTTTTTTACATGTGTATCAGCAGTTTGTGGTTGATTGCTATCACAGGTACTGTAGAGTTCAGTGAGCTTGGTTGTGTTCATGGAATTTCCACAACACTTCAGTGCTAAAATTAGCATGTTACATACACAATGCATAGAACACAGTTCGTTCCTGAAACAGCAAACTACCCTATAATATATATGGAAGTGCATCTTTTATAATGCTTTTAGGAAGTACTTGTAAGGTGGTGGAAGGGCCAGATAAATTTATAAATTTTCTAGATGAAATTGTTGTGATATTGCACACACAAATGTTTAGCTACTCATCTGACTGAAGTCCATGCATTGTGATCCTAGAAAGCTCACATATACTTCAGGAGGAGCCAAGGCATCTGCTGCATGTGAAGGTGTAGAGAATTCACATAGGAAAGTCCCAGATTCAGGTATATAAAAGTTTAGAGGGTGAAGAACATCATATCTTGTTAGCATTTGAGATGAAACTCTGCATGAGTAGGTAATTTTAAATAAATTTTGCAGAGAGCAAAGAAGCTAGCTCAATTCTAGAATAAAATTTATGAAGTGTGATAACCAGAGTCTCTGTTGGATTAGATAGGGAAAAAAGTGTTAAATACCTGCTATATGCCCCAGTGAAGGGGGGAATTTATTTCTTTATCTATTCAGACATTTGTACTCCATGTAATTGTATGTTTCCTTCCTGAGGTTTTAGTAAATGCTAGATAAATTTGGGAAAGAAAAAAAAAGCAATGTAAATATCCAAGTGGGTAGATCTATTCCAGGCAGGGAGGAATGATATGGTCGTTAGGATGAAGTGGAAAGTGGCTGTGATATTTTAGGTTGTAGCCTCGTTGTCAAGTGAGATGTAAATAATCACGCTGCCTTAGGCTGTATAGCTCCACTGTTTTGTGTGAATACACAGCATTAGCTATGAGGCTTCATGCAAAGCATCAGGTCCATCAGCTTTTGCTGCCATTCTGCCGTGCTCACAGATGCTGAGGGCAGTGCTCAGGCAGCTCCACTGACTGTAATCCCTTATTCATGTATGTGCCCTGAATCTGCTTGGTCCCACCTGCTGTCTCTAATGACAAAATGTTCTTATTTGCTATACCTGCTGACCCAGTTTGCCTGCACTATGAAGCTGTGACCAAGCTTAAGGCTTTTCATATGCATCATTAATATCATTTATTTGTGCAGATCTTGTTTAGAGGCAGCAAATTTCTTTCAGAAGTCCAAAGGAGGTAATGATGGAGCTTGCGTTTCAAGGTAAAGCTGGGAGACTACGCACGATTAGCTCTGTGTGATAGTTGGCTTGTAAGACTCATTAATGGTGAGTCCAATTTTTAAGGACTTATTTGCTACCATGCTTTCCAAGAAAGAATCATGAGAAAATACAGGTCTTCTGGTGGTTGTTTAATATTAATTGGCCCTACCTTGGCCATCTGTTTTGAGAAAGAAGCGTTGGTTTTAAATGTGCAAGATTTTTGCTGTATGAAATCCAAGCTGATGGAATACTGAGTTGGAGAAGGAATACTACGTGTTCCCAAGCAGAAATATTTTCATGGCTATTCTATGTTTTAATGAACTGTTGCAATGTGTTTTTTTTTTTTTTTTCTTTTAACTGAACCAACATTTTTAGATTGTCTGGTTTGCTTTTCTCACTGTCAAGGGCCACTATCTGCATGTGCCAGGTGACTAACTGGCATTTATTATAAGCGACTGTTCTGGATAGCATAATTTTGGGAGTTAGGTGTTGATTTTTGATCTTTTAATGTTTGATTCCTATGTGACAATGCATAAATAAGAGTAGGGAAAAAATAAAAGCTTTACTTCTTAACAAATATTTAACAATCTATCTGTATAAACAATAATTTTTTAAACCAGTTTAAGGTCTAATTCTAATGAAATAAGAGTATTATAAAAATGTCTATAAAATCAAATAAAAACAGATTAGAAGTCCTGTATCAGTTGCAACTTCTCCCTTGCTTTTCAAATGATACACCACATTATAGCTACAATTAAATCTTAGTGCAAACCGTCACAGGTGAAAATGCATTGTCACAACTAGTAATTTATGGTACCAGGCCCTTTCAGTTATTTTTTTATAGCTACAGTATGACTCATCTACTGCTTCTACCATCACTTGTGATGGATCTACACGTGCATTTAAATGACTTATAATACTCGTGATTATAAGACCCAATCACTTGAAGTTTTTTTGTTGTTATACATCATAAGCTTTGAAATAAGTTGCCAATGTAGTTACTGTTCTGGAGACATGAATATTTAGTAATTGTCAGCTTTTGATGATATAACATGAAAAGGCAGTCTCATGTTTGATAAAGAAAGAAAGAAAGCTAGATAGCTTTGCTTATGGGTTTAAAAGATTTGTATTGCTTAGTGGTATGTTTCAGGACAGAACATTTTAATATAGTATATCAGAACAAATGCATTTCTACTTCATGAGCCTTCCAAATTCCATGGGTAAAACGAGAATCTTCAAAACACCAGTCGATAGAGAGTAATAGAGGAAACAGCTGTATCTGTACTGCAGAAGTATGAGGTATGTCTCTCCCAGCACATCTCAAAGCAGAATGAAAACGTGCTGCTTCTCTACTCCTTTACTTTGCTGTGCAGGTAAGCCTGGTCATGCTAGCATCAGGTTCTCTCCTCTGGATACGTAGAAAGCAGGGACTGCAGAAACACACCCTGATGTAGATATAGGTCAGCCTGTCTGTAAGAATATTCTCATATCTCATCTTGATGGGTCACACCTTGATAAAAGTAAGGGAAGATGGGGCAGCCAGCTGACTCACCGTGTAATTAGGAAATGTCCTGGAACAGAAAGGGGCATTTAATCTTTATTACATACTGTACTTCTCAAGCAAAATGTGGTTTTGTGTATCCCTGATCTCAATAGCTGCCTTGATCCAGAGCAGAGCAGTATTGAGGTGGTTCAATTCTGATCCAAAATCCAAATATTTCTTCTTGTTTTATCAGAACCGCTGGCAAATATAAAGCAATAGCCCAAATTAATGTGCTTATGTCTGCAGTAGACAGTGAGAAATGAACAGGGAAAGGAGATGTCTGTCCTTACACTACACTTTCAGCTTCCAGCGCTTGTTGTGTTCCTGAGATATATTGGTTATTGCCTGCATGAATGCAAAAGTGAAGTGGAAGTAAGATATATTCTCCCAAATATTTCTATCATAATGCTGAGATAAGGAAATATAATTGTTTGTGGGAAATAGTATAGAATACGTTTTGTTTGACTGTGTAAGTGTAATTCACGTTTTTAATACCTATCCTTCCTTTCCCTACCCTTCCACCTGTACTTTTTGCTATAGGTGTCACTAGCTCTACAGGCTCCTAGCCAGCCCTCAGAATTCCCTTTACCTGTCTAGAAGATTTTTTCAAAGTAACATAGAACTCAAGTTAGAGAGCTTGAACAACTGTGTAGCTTTTTACTTTATTTTTCTAGACAGAATTTTGTCAGTAAGCGACTTCGATGACAGCTGCGTTTGTGGGTATGCAATTGGGCCCAAAGGAATGTGCCACAGGAAATAATTTCTTGTCTTCTGTGAAGATACGTTGAGGTAAAATTAGCAAGTGAAGAAAAATATAAAATCATATTTAGCCCAAAGAATGAAATTGAAAACATATAGAGGTGCATACATTTCTGCAAAACTCTGGGGGAAGGAAAATTATAACCGAAGCTTACAGCTGGTTTATAAAACCATCTGATTAAATGAAAGCCTATGAAGGCTGACCTGTTTCAATTAAGATTTTTCAAAAATGGCTAGTGCCAGTTTATCTTTTCCCCTGCAAGCATCTGCATTTTGACCTAATGGTTTAAAATGAAGCAAAGGCTCTTTGTTCAAAATAATGCAAAATAATGTATCAGTCTCGAATTATACCAATACTAAAGGGGGAGGTGTTCCAGAGGTTTCTGTCATGGCAAACCCATTTGATGTAAAAGCAGGGGAGAATAAGTTAAGTAGTCCAGGTTATTACTGCTGTTGTCTTTTTAATATGTAGGAGGGATGATATTAATGAGAGTCTAAATTAGGAAGAAGGATATGGAATTGAATCTATGACACACACAAAAAGGACGTTATTGTGAGTACTGATGTGTGCTTGAGCTAACTCTACAAGATAACGTAATCTTGGACCATTAAAAAGACGGGGAAGCAGAATGGAAGATTCACGTCATTGCTGGTTTTTAAATTAATTTTAATTATCGTGCAATTACTTAATGTGCCTGGATAAAATGTTGAAGTCTAACCTATGACCCTAGCCCACCCAGACAATGTGACACTTTTGGCTAACTTTTTGAATTGCTTTGTCTGTGAGAATTAAGGGAAAAGTTTCAACTATTGGTAGATAAAGAGTTCTCATTCTCCGTAGCTTTTTTCTTCTGAGACTTGTTTGATTACAAATGCACCACGGATATGCCTTTCTGTCTTGCATATTGGGATGATTGGAGAGAGTCTAAACTCTAATCTCATGGGTGCTTCCATGTGCTTATATGGTATTGGAGTTGTTCTAGGTTTGAATCATTGTCTTCAGACACAACGGAAGCTCAATTGTTGTTTGAGGTGTTCTGCATTAGCCTGATAGAGTTTATAGTGATTTAGGAGTAAGTGTAGCTCTGCCCGTAGCTCAAGAAATCATACTTGTAAATACTTAAGATAGCCAGGAAAAAGGGACGCTAGTGATGCTAGTGACTTTCACACAGAATGAGAAGGGTTGGAGACAAGATATCCAAATATTTTGCTTACTCTAGTGTGTGTAGTAACAAGGACTTACAGGAATGCATCATATGAGAATGAGCCAATATCAAATATCCTGAATTACTGGCATGGAAAGATTAAAAAACTATCAGTGGAGTGAGCTTTTAATTGAATTTGGGCTGATTGTAAATTTTTTTGAAGGAGTTCCTAGCAGTCCAACAGTAGGAGCTACTACACCCTGGGTGCAACAATTTGCTCTAAAAATGCTACAATGTGTAGGTAAAGAGATTGTAAAATAGTTGCCAGAAGAGCTGTGTCATGATTTTGACCCTTCTGTTCGACACCTAAAAAGACTATGGATCTTTTTCAAGCAGGTGGCTCTGGCCTCTGTGTCTCCCTCCTACTTAATCTTTTGGAACATTTTACATTTGTTTTGGTACTAATAGCTGATCTCATCTGCATGCAGTACTAATCCCCACACAGGTGCCATTTCTCCCAGGGAGATGTGTAGCCAAAACAGTGTCCTCAATTAGTGACACTGGAAAATTAAACAGAGGTGGTGGAACTGACACTTTGCATGTTTTCAGGATGAAGTACTTGAGAAAATGGTCTCTGCCAAAACTTTCCTTGCAGCTAAAGTACTCATCTTTTTCAGAATGTGCTCTGTGGATTTGTGTGAGAGCAACTAATAAAATCTATAACCTATTCATGTTGATAACATGGAGCGGTATGTTTGTTCTCATCGTGTTATTAACTTGGGCGTTCAACCTTATAGCAATTAATAGCAAAGAAAGAAGAGGTTTTGAACTACTAATACGCTTGTAGCCCAGTGTTTTCTTTAAGCCAATATACTGCCCTCTAGGGGAAAAAGCGCATTAAATAGTGAAAGTCTTGAGCAAATACTATTCATCTGAAAAAAAAAAAATAACTTCTCAAACTACAGCTGCCAGAATTTCATTTGAATAAGTAAAGATGCTATGAATGTACCCAGGTTTTACAAATTTTACAGTATACAATACCTTTACAATTACAAAGTACCACTGAGATAAAGCAGAGGAAGTTGAGGCTGAGTACTGGAACACTGATGTAAAGTAAAAACAACTTCTTGCTATATTTTTTCAGATAAATGATGTCCGTGGTCTTTGAACAGAAACATTTCAAATATTAGGCAAACTTTCTAACAGTAAAACATGGCATACCTTCATTTTAATTCATGTTTTAATACTTGGGACACTGCTTTAAAACTTCATTCAAATGTCCATTTGCTTGATTTCCAAAGCAAAGTGTCAGTAGCTTTTAAAGTTTCACTTGAGATTCCATCATCCTCTTCGCTTCTTACCTAGAGTTTTGTGGCTTTCCTTTTTCCCTGACAGTCTGTCCCCAAAATATCAGGTGTGTAGCCCAGTAGCGCAGATATGAAGGCAAGATTCTTGTTACTCCTCACGTTTCTCGCTGATCTAGCAAAACAAGGTGCATGTGCTTCATTTGCACAGGATTAAAATGCTGTGTTTCAGTGGGTGAACAAAGCCCTTTAACAACCAGCCATCGTGTTGTACTTCCATTTAATAATGGAAAGAAGTGATTCCAATCCTACAACACAGAACTTATTAATATAAGAAAATGCAATACTTTTATTTGGAAAACAAACATAATCATCTTATTCCCTCCCTCCCTCCGTGCTACTTCTGCCACAGATTTTTCTACTGTGCTAATTAATACATTTTGTAAAACATTGGCTAACACTGAAAATCCAGAAGTCTGAAGGTTTATGTACATCTCATTAAAACATTTTGCAGGTTTTAATGACAAATATTCTCTCCCATTTTTGGAATGTTTGTAGTTTCTCTAATTAGATCACATTTTTCCCTGAGATCGCATTTCCTCTGAGGCTTCTGTTCTATGTACTTGGATATATTCTGCAGGCCATTAAAATACCTATCACCGAGGGTAGGTTGAGCTGCTGTTCTCAGAACGACTAGTCTAAAAGGTACTCCTTACCATCTTCTCTTAGCCTGAATGATGTCTAGTACTACTTCTGTATTATTTATTATCAAATAGATAAATAACAAGTGTATATATAGCTAACACATTAATAAAACCTTCATCTCCTGAAGACATGCAACTAATCCTGCAGCACAGTTTCATTTTTTACAGTGAAATCTGGCAGGTCTCTTCTTTTTAGCTTATATTTCTCACTTTCTTTGAATGAAAGTATTTAATTTCAGAACAAATAAAAGTTAAATTGCTGTGATCACAGCCAGTGTCTTTCCAGTCTTGTAAGGCCACACAATTGAAGTTGCTTGGGCAACTTAAATTTGGTGCACTGCGGTACGTGGCCACATACCGATCGTACCTGTAAGGCACGTCCCAGGTGTTCTGGCTGGCTTCCAGGTCCAGATAACATCCTTGGCAGCTTCCTCATGGATGTATGGACAAGATAGGTGGGCCTATACTTCTGTGTGCATTTAGTGCTAGTGGAGGGAAGCTATTGCCTGTTTAAAATGATTTGGGTAGCAAGGCTACAAGGCCTACACTGGAGCACACCTGCACTGCATAGCGCAGAGGTGAAGAATCTCTCATAGGCAAAAGCTAAACATCAACAAGCAGCCTTTAAGTATTGCTTAAATATTAAGATTAGTCTTGCTTTATCCATCTTTCCTGCTTTCAGATGTAGACTGATATATTCCTGGGTTTTGACAAGCAATTTAGAATTCATGCGGCTAATGAATAGCAATTCCTATATTTTAATACTGCTCGATGTGCTAAACAAAGTCTATTCCGTAAGACCCTCCTCATCGTTGCTGGATGCTACATAAAGTTCAATACTACTTCTGTTCTAGGAGGCCCACAGAAATGCTGAAGCACCTCCACGTACCTTGTTATGAGGTTCTGTACCTGCAGAAGAAATGCGCAGTGTTTTGTTTCCTTTTTCCTTTTATAACTATTTCTCCTGTCTTAAAGCTCATCCCTGAAAGTGGATCTGTATGAGTCTATAAATAAGCACTAAAAATAATGTTTGGTGTTTATGAAAAGAATAAAAGGGGTAAGTTGCACAGATCAAAAGCTGTGTTCTGCATGACAAATTAAATTTCTTGACAAGCAATAGGGACCATGTCCTTCTAGCAGAGGCTCCTAGTACATCTTGCATAGAAATTCAGGCAGTGTGTTGCTGCTTTGTTTAGGGTGTGGATTTCTTCGGACAAAGTACTGTCAAGTAGAGTTTATAGGATAATGCAGTCCAACTTGCTTCGTCGTTAGCCATTAAAGTTAAAAGACCTTTAGAGTTTATTTTAAACTTCATATGAGGGCTGTTTGCCTCTTTTGTAGATTAGAAGGTTGATTTGTTACAGTCTCTTCTAACAATCATTTTATTTTTCATTTAGTTGGACTTCAAGTATGCAGTAGGGAGACTGTTCTTCTTTGCTTCTAAAGAATTACTACACAACAACCACAGGGTATTTGTAAGCTGTATTGCAGGATCACAGTGATAACTATCATTTTTTTTTTTATATATATATATATATATATATATATATATATATATATATATATATGGATTTCTCTGTACTTGAAACAGGCAGAAAAAAAGATAGTTGTCAATATACCTGAGACAGAAACAGCAGCCATGGAATGACCAGACTTTCCAAGAGATCATTAATATGTTGCAACTTGATTTTTCTCACTAGGGAGAAGCAAAACATAATGTAGTTTCCAAACTGAATATAGCTCAAAGTCCATGATTTCAAAGTACTCTAGCTGCCAGCTCGTTACTAGAGGAATCTTCTCCCAGTCTGATTACTAGCACTGAAATATTTTGTGCTTGGGTAGCACCCGGCGTGAAGCAGCAAATCTGACAATGAACTTTTAGTCGAGGAATTTGAATTAATTTGTAAAACATCTCCAAAGTCAGATTGAGTGCCTCTTTATAGTGATTTCACATGTCCAGCAGTGTCACTAAAGTCATATTATACTCCATCCCTGGACAGACTTTATGTTAAATGGGCAAGAAAATAATTGCGATGGGTTACAGCATTCTAAGTTTTTAGTTAGTATTACGTGAGAAATGAAATGACTAAAACTTCTGTAACTGAAAATAGCTTTCTGAGCCAACTTTTAATGGAGTTTCAAAAACATATATTTCTTAAAGAAATGGGAGTAGGTCATCCTTACGTAAATCTTCTGTGAATATAATTTTTTCTGTCAAAAAAAAATTTCTTGCCAATTTGTGATTGAATTAAATATTAAAATTAATTTCAGCTAAGACGACCAAATTCTAGATATTTTGCTTGGCATGCCACTCCATACTTGTGCTAAGCGTATAGGTCATCTTTCACCAGAGGAAGAAAGATTATATTTGGCTTCACACACAGTGATAGCCTAATTTAACATGTGGACAGCCAACCAGACTGCTTCAGCTGAAAGGCTGAGAAGTACAACTCTCTGCAAATTGTATGGGAGGTGATGAGTTCACAGGTGATTTAACCAGAACTGATAGGGAATTAGTGATCAGAAAGGAGAGGTGACTCTAAATAAATAAATAAATAACCTCTTTGTTTAGGAATGAAAAACAAACAAGATTGAGAGACCCACTGTAGTTTTGTGTAGGAAAAGATGAAGAAAAAAAGAACAGGTGCAAATCGAGTGCCTTAGATTTCCATATGAATGTGATTTCACAATCTTGAAAAAATGAGAGCTGCATTTAGGATTAAGTCTGGAAGAAGATTGGTTGATTATTCTTTGCCAGACGAGATTGTGAGTTATTTGAGATACTTGTGGGAAGTCTTGTTCAGTGTTCATAAATCTGAGGTCAAGCAGTGGAGGGGAGAACTCTACATCATCTAAGCCGTATGATGCAAGAGTTAGGAAGCCTACCCGGACATCTTGTTAGACAGATCAGCAGAAACCACTGCTCAGGGCACAATTATGATTTGCAAGTCTAGAAATCACAATCTAGAGACAATTAATTTACTGATGTGTCTTATGTAACAACATCTGGAACAGTAGCCAGTTCTAATTATTATATACGTATATAAAAATGCAAGTATCAAAGAATTAGAGGTAATCTGGAGGATAAGAATAGGAACCATCTCTCATAAGATATTTAGTATATTATATGGAAATTTATAAGAAATAAGATGAATAGTGTAAAGAAGATAAATCAGGTGGTATTCATGCCTTTTTGCAAGAAAAAAAGGGGTGGATAGACTTTTAAATGTGATAAATGCAAAACTGTAAGTTTTTCATATTGGAAAAAAAGCACTTATTGAGGCCATGAAAATGTAATAAGTACTCTGTTGGGTCAGTGTTGGTCATCTCACCCATCCTGTATGGTAATAAAATGCTGTTTGAGAACATAGTCACCTGACTTGCTTTAGTTTCCTCATAACTTCCTTTTCCTCATTTAGTATCCTCATAAATTCCACATCCAGAGATACTTGGGATGTTAGAGGACACTGTTGAGGTTTCCAGTATGTCTTAATGGATCTGTGATCACTGAACAATTTAAAGTTATTTTGTAATATGGTAAGAGTTTACCTCTTAAATTCCCTCTCAGATTCTGTGAGGACGCCACCAGCTGTGTAAATAGGGGCCTTCTGTACTTGCTCCAACTAATCTCCTATTTTCTTAAATAAGCGTCTTCTACTCTCAGTATCGTGGGATCTGTTGAACAAAGTTCAGTCTCCACTGTCTTTTTCTGTGAGTTCAGAAACCTTGAAGAGCTCCCCCTCAGCCTTCTCCCCGCAGACAGAGGAGCCTCAGCCTTTCAGTCAGGCAGCTGCTCCCTCCCCTGCGGCACGCTTTGCTGGCCCTTCTCTGTGCCTTCTCCAGCACCGTCCACCGCAGCCTGGCAATACATCCTAGCAAAACACTGCTGCTCTCCAAGGCTTTCGCTGGCCTTCCAGCAATGTCCAGCCCGTGTTCTGTGACCTTTCCAGCTGCTGCTGTCCAGTGAGGGGAGGATTTTGCCAGACTGTGAGTGGTGACTCTGAGTTCTGTCTTCAGCTGGAAGACAGGTCCTTGTCAGGTCCAGCATTAGGCTATGGTACTTAGGTGCACAACCACACATTCATCTCCACTGAAGGTCCTTGTCATTTTTTGCCTGTTGTCTCAACTTTTTTTTAAGTCTGTCTGAGGTACTTTATTGTTAGATGAGGCATTTGACTCCAGAAAGACTTAGTATTCTCTCCTAGTTCCCTTTTCTGGGTTACTTCTCTACTTTCCTGCTTCTGAACTTTTGCCAAGATCTTCCTCCCCCTCTTTTTTCTGTATTGTTTTGGTAATATCTAGGAAGTACAGGATTCTCACCCCTTTATTAACTGCAGTAAACCCTCAGCAGCCTTCTTTAAAGAGCTGCTGTTGTTGTGCCCGTACACGAGGTACAGGCAGCTTAGCTGGGATTAGGCTCTTTTTTAGTCTATTCACTTCAGAGCTGTCTCCCTCGGGAAGCTTAGCCTCAGGCTTTTATGTCACTGGTACAGTACTGTGTGATATAAGGGGAATTTTTCCCCCTAATATTAATCTAGCTGTAATGATAGAGGAGCCTGTGCTGGTGTTTGCAGCAGTGCCTGGTCCCTTGGAGGTTCTGGAGTTCACTGGCTGCCTTTGTCTGCTTTGTACTTGACTCTTCCATGCTTAGGAGCATTTGGCTGTACAAAACCTCCAAAACTGGACCAACTGCATAGTTTGGGTGGCCCCCAGCCTTCCTCCAGGTTATATAGTTCAATCTGTCAGTTTCCAATGCATCTTTTGTCATCGTTTTCTTCCTGTAATTCTCTGTTGGAGGAATGTTTTAACATAATAAATCACAGAACCATAGAATGGCCTGGGTTGGAAGGGACCTCAAAGATCATCTAGTTCCAACCCCCCTGCCATAGGCAGGGACAAATTTCTTTTCATTCTCATTGTTTGTGCACAAACCTTGACCCAAATAATAGCTATTTAAAGTATCTAGAAGTTATCTAGACTTATTCTATGGCGTCTATGTTGAAGAAGAAATAAAAGGAGATTTTGTTACAGGTGTAAAAGGTAGCAGTCTTTTATAAATGGATTTTTCTTATCTTTTCCACATACTACTGAATTGTTTTTAAATGTATGTTTGATTAAAAGTCAGTCTTGGAGTGTGATGGATATTCCTGCACTGCTCCTCAAAAAGCTGTTGCTATTGGTATGACAAGGCTGTGTGCAATGCCCATACTGTTCTCGAGTGCGCTTTCTCAGAAGCATGGAGCTGAACTTTCTGCCAGTTACATCAGTACAGTTTAGAAACAACTGGAAAAAAAAATCACTGTACATACTTTGGTTTTGCACTGGTGTAAGTGAAATGAAAAATCTCTCCCTGGAAGGCTTTGACATTCAAAATGAGCACTCAGTGAATATTGAGCTCATAATTAAATTCCTTGCTTGTATCAGAGGTTTGGATTTCAGCGTGTTCAGGCGATCTATCACCTGCTGATGTCAGAAGTGTATCCAAACAGAAAAAGGCTTTCACAGACCATTGAGACAATAGCCTGGTCCCAAGCCTCTTGACAGGAGTGTGGACACATTCTATTCTCATAATGCACAGTGCTGTAAAGAGAAAGAAGTAAGAGGTGGATATTTCACAATAAAAATAAAAATCCCTGAAGCAGTTTCTTGGGATAGCTAGGAATATTGAAGTACTGATCCAGTCTGTACTGTTAAGCTTTACGAACCAGTAAAAGGAGTTTGAATATTGTTTTTTCTTACAAAATTTATAGGGAATTCTGAAAAATCTGAGCTTCTGCTCAAAGATATTTTCAAAAGGACTTTTTTTTGGGGGGGGATGGGGTAAGGGTTAATCTCCATTGAAGTCAATGCAGGTTATACTGGTCTCTGAGGAATATTTTCAAGTTAAACATTTAGTTTAAGCAGGTTTTGACAGTTCTGCTATATTGTACAGACACAAAAACTTAAAAGCAAACTATAGTAGGACTGCACACTGAAACCTGCTTTTTCCTTGCATATACACTCAATCATGGTACTCCATGGCAACGTCTATCTGTGGTCCCTGTTTTTCCTTGATAGCTTTTCTGAAGTCCTTCAATTCCACTTATTTTTCCTTATCACTCTCTACAGGTACCTCAAGGGAGGCTGTAGCGAGGTGGGGGTTGGTCTATTCTGTCACGTGCCTGGTGACAGGACGAGGGGGAATGGGCTTAAGTTGCGCCAGGAGAGGTTTAGGTTGGATGTTAGGAAGAACTTCTTTACCCAAAGGGTTGTTAGGCACTGGAAAGGGCTGCCTGGTGGTTGATTCACCATCCCTGGAGGTCTTTAAAAGATGTTTAGATGTAGAGCTTAGGGATATGGTTTAGTGGAGGACTTGTTAGTGTTAGGTCAGAAGTTGGACTCGGTGATCTTGGAGGTCTCTTCCAGCCTAGATGATTCCGTGATTCGTGGCAAATACAGGAAAGAAAAGCACACCATCTCTTTGAAACTATGCCTTCACCTTCCTAAAAACTCCCAGAGCTATTGGTCATGGCATTTGAACACAGAAGTATGAAGCAATTAACTCAGTAATAGCCTCAGCGAAAATCATGGGGTTTTCCTTCTATAAATGGTACTTTTGGTGTTGATGTAGCTGAGAGTGAAGTAAGAACTATAGAGTTCATAGGGGTATTAGGTCAAGGATGTTCTGTCGTTTTTGCCTTTTCCCATCCACCAAGAGTTCCATAAATCTCAGAGAACCTTAAAGATTTTGAGGCCAAATTGCTTTGTTTAGAGCAAGGCCTTTGAAATCACTTGGACTGATTAAGTGAGAGTAATTTGCATCAATCTGCTCCTGCATATTTGAGTTATAACTATTTATCTTGTTCTTTAATCCATGAAAATGTGATACGGTGTGCAATTCAGACTGGAAAAGTATGTTTGATTGAAGTAACAGGTTTGGGTTTGAGACCATAAAACAAAATACAAATTTTCAACTTGCAGCTTACTTTGTCACAGTTGCTCTTATTCATATTCACTATTTGGACGTGTTCTGTGCGATTGATTTCTTATCTGCTGTGACTTACAGAGAATGAATGGTTGCTTGCTTCTGTGTATGCAGAAGTGAGGCCGGTGCTTCATGTGAGCGTGCTCAGGCTGAGGAACACGGACCCCAAGCTGCCTGATGTTCCATCCCTTTGCTGAACACAATACAAATCTGTGTTAAAAATTTTATCTTTTTTTTTTTCTAAATATGGAAAAGGAATTTTCATTATGGACCGAGTCCTTAACGACTACAGGAAGAAGACAAGTTTGTCCACTGAGGACCTGACTTGCTTGCAAGTTTAAAAAAGATAGAGTTTTTTCATAAAATGCTGTCGATAGAAATGTGATTTTTAGAACAGTAATTCTTGGGCTAGCTACCTTATTTTTTCCCCATCAAAATTAATATTTAGACTTATTATTTTAATTGATACTTCTTAGTAATGGAAAATAGGTTGTCATGGTAGTTGCTCAGCAAATAATGCATCCTTGCTATGGGTAGTCACTCAGGTATTCCAGTGACTGCCACTCAGACAGTAAATCTGATGGTGCCATTAACAGGACAACATAGAGTATGAGAATGAAACAGTTCCTCCTTCCAATGGCATGCTCTGTGCGTTCAGTGTTAACCAAGTTAAAATTGTCCCTGTGTTTTAATACCATCTAACCAGAAGATAGCATGTGAAAACCTTTCTCCTCAGGTGTGCTGCCTTAAGTGATATAAGGGTAATAGGTGACAGAATTTTACTTGTTATACTCTGAGTACATAGAGCGTAGAAAACAGGATGTAAAATGCAATTTGGTATTTATAGTGTTGTATTTAAAAGAAAAAAAAACTATAGCA
The DNA here is from genome assembly GCA_011075105.1 of Heteronetta atricapilla. Lineage (NCBI taxonomy): Eukaryota > Metazoa > Chordata > Aves > Anseriformes > Anatidae > Heteronetta > Heteronetta atricapilla. Next base: position 2,856,629 of record CM021737.1, read on the forward strand.
TCAATTATAAAAATCATTTTTTATTTGAAAGTATTGGTTAAACTGGATATGCCCAAGACTTCCTGACTTTTTCATCAGATAATTTTCTCTCACTTGTTTACCAAGCATTTTAGTTCTTCCTCGTGTTCCTCAAAGGAAAAGATATATGGGGAGCCTTGGTGCACAGTAATAACTATTTTTTTTTTTTTTTTTTTTTTTTTGCATTTGAAGTGACTATGGGTAATTCATTCCATTTGGTTATATCCTGAAACATAAATGCCTTTTTAAGGTCTGTAGAAAGCAATTATAAAGCCGGTAACTTTGAACTATTGAACTGCATGCCCCAGTGCTGTTGGCAATGCTAAAAATGGGAATATTAGATTAAAATTTTTCAAGCAGAAAGTTCTAATAACTCAAGTAATAATATTCATTAACTTCTATTTACACCATTTTAATCTGAATCCACATTGTATGTTTGTTTTATTTTTTTTTTTCAGAGAACCATTAAAGCCTTAGCCAAATGCATATTTCACAGTATATGCGAATTCAGATTTGGTATAAATTATGGTTGAATTATCAAAGGTGGCACACTACTGCACAGCTTGAGGGTTCTCATTTGAACGGGGGGAGCATTAAGTGGTGGCTTATTCCTATAGGGAGTTAACAATTACAGTGACGTGCACTGTAACAGCACAAAAGCTGACCCAGGTCTGTTAGTGCTGAGTTGGGCTTGTAAAAACGATGGTGTGATGAGGCATCTGAGCCTTGCTTGGGCTGCTTGAGATTGTGTATGAGGAGATGACTTGCCTTGCAATGAGACCTGGAGATATTTTCCCTAGTTGGACGGTCAAATGCTGACCATGGTGCTCTGAGAACAACATGAAGAAAAAGCGGGGTGTTTGTGCTGAGAGAGAGAACTGATAGGAGAAGCTGTTCAAAATGGCAGCTGGAGATTTATTTCATTAATTTCTGCCAAACTCTTCCAGTTGTTTGGTTCTATGACCGATCTCCTTCCCATTCAATGCAAAATGCTCAATCTGCCCTGGAATGAGTTAAAGCCTTTCTGACTGCCAAGGCTTTGGGCATGGTGCCTGGCAGGAAATTCTCTCTGCTCAGGAATTGATAACAGTGCAGGATTTGCAAAAGAGAAGACAAAAGACTTAAATGCTGCTTTCTTGGCGTCCTTTAAGAGAAAACAGCAGGAAAGAAGAACATTGCTGCAGATGTGAACTAAGATGAGGGTGTCCAGGTTAAGCCTGCAGCTTCTTTATTAATGTAGGAGTGCAGAAGCTGATATGTATATATTGCATAGCTGCATGAAAAGAGTGAGTATCATGGTGCTGAGATGTGATCTTATTAATTTTCCTTTCTTAATAGGTTTGTTAGGATATGACTCAATGCTTTTGCTTGGCTACTCAACGTTATTATTGTCACGGCTTAGGTTGTTCACAGTAATGGAGATTCATGTGGGATAAAGGAAATGAAGCTGCTTTTCATTGTCATTATAATTATTAAAAACGCTTTTCAAAGTCCTATCTTGCTATCAGTGCCACAGATCAGTACACCCCTAAAAAGGGATCAAAGAGCAGTGTCCTGCAGAATACATTCATCCTCTGTGGTGCATCATCAACATATTACTCTATTAATTGCTAATGAAAACAAACAAAAATCCTTTGGAATTGGCATTAGTAAGGCTGTTGCTCAATAACAGTGTTATAATATATTGTGTTTGTATAATACCATTATACCCCTACCCCACCCCTTTTGACTTGTTTTTCCCCTGGCTTTAGTGAATGTAGCTGCTGTGATCACAGCTACAGTCATTTCACTTGGTAGCTGCACTTGTTCTGGTTGGGGCAGACTTGTAGATTTCTTGCACGCGAGGAGCATCTTGAAGGATTCCTTCAGACTGCAGATGATATAGCTGTCTTGTTTTTATGCATCACCGTCTGTGCTTTGATCATCATCATGCGCAAGTGTGTTGATAGGAGTAATTCTGATTTTGGCAGTGCCATTACAAAAAAATATCCACAGCCTGACTTTATTTTTCTACTGCACACTTGATCACCTGACTTCCAGATTAAGATGCTCCTTTTACTGTAAAAGGTTTCGGAATTGTACAACTTCTTGTAATAAGTTTTATTCACCGGTTGGTTATTGTGGTAAAAGCTTCCTTCCACTCCAAATATGAAGCACTATTTTTGCATGATGTCTACAGTTCCTGAGCCACTGCAGTATGTGTGGCTTTGCTACTTCTCACTCCCGTTCTAATATCTTGCAGTGAATTACGTTTCTCTGTGTGATAGCACTCACTGGTCACTAGTCTAATTAACATCTGCCCATCAAGGTCCAGTGAATACTTTGTTCTTTGCCCTGAGTATTCTGTTCAATTTTAATTTTAAGTGATTGTTTGCTTTCAATTCAGCTCCATTAAGACTGCATCCTTCACTATGTTATTTCCATCTGTGGAAGCAGTCTTTTACTGTCAAATGTAGCCAGGTTACTCACCCATTAATTGTCTTGGAAGGTCCCTAATTCCTTTATAAACCCATTTTCCTTACAATGCGGTACTGTGCTTTAGGAAACAATAGGTTTCAAACAGCTCTGTAGCTGTATTTTTTTATTATTATTTTTTTTTACTCAGTTTATCCTGGAAAATAAGTAGCTGTCTGGACGCAGCCTGAGTACTTGCATCTGCAGTGCCAGTTACCAAGTTCCTTAATTCCAACTTGATTCATAGCACATTTCTTGAGTTATTACCGAAGCCATCAATGGATTGTCTTTTGTCCACTTGCTTTTATTCTTTAACACCGTGTATTATCATAAATTAGACTACTAGCAGTAATAGAAATAGATGCAGAAGGAGAGAAATCCTAGTGCTTGGTTCAAGCCCTTGGATACTTTGAGTAGCTTTGCTAAGAAAGAGCAATCATTTATTTTTATGCCAGTCTTCTGGAGAGTTGAGTGTGCATAGCTACAATACGATAGTCACAAATAAAAAAGGTAAGAAGACTGTTGTGGCTTGTCATAAGGGCAGCCTGGATCAAGCCTTATTTCTGTTTGTAACTGTAAATTGAAAGATTGTAATGTGACTTCAAAAGTGATGTCTGTGATTTCGTATGAGAAATCGACATGAGAGAAATGATGGGAGAGAGCCTGTAGAGGGCAAAAATTATAAGGAGTGTACTCAGTGAAAAGCCCCCAAAACATCACGAGGCAGGTGTTTGGTATCATAGAGTTTATGCTTATAAAACGAGAAGCTAGCTGCAAATGTTTGTACTTACACCATACGCTGCTCTAGAATTGTATGTAAACCTCTGTAAAACCTTTTCCTCTTGCAGACAGGATGTGTAATGGCTTCCTATCCAGTTGTATTACTCAAGGACACAGGTGGAAGCGGCAGTCTTGACTCAAACCATGTGGTGAATGCTAATAGATACTTATTGTTAGTTCTCCAAGCTTGCTAGCTGTTCTGAGGGGAAGAAGTCCTGGAGTGAAAGAGTAGGGAGACCACATATTAATCCCTTGGTTTCAGGAATTGTTGGTCGGCTCTCCCAGCTCCTCACTGGATTAATAAGAGAGAACCAGTGACTAAATGGAAGGATGATATGACAGCTTGGCTGGGTAAAAATAATTTGCAAGGGTTAATATACCCTAGGAGTAGTGCTACAATGGGAAACAGTAGCTGAGTAACAGAGAACTCCAGCCTAGAATCTGTTGCTCCTAAGAATGCTCCTAAGTAGCATTTTAGGTACATAAACACTGGAGAAAAGAGATGCTACTGGGTGAGTGTTTAATATTCTGTGGAAATGGATTTGGTATCCCAATTTGTTAGAAATGCTGATGTAAGAAAAAAAAAAAGTCTGTACTTGATGTCTTACTAAAAATTCTAGAAGATAAAAATGAAGGATTTAAATGTGATTTATTTTATATGCACAAGAATTTTCACTAGTTTCTGTAGGATTGCTTTTTTGACTTATTTTTCAATAGGCTGCTCTTGCAGAATCGCAGAACAGCTCAGCTAATAGACAGAAAACATGATATACCTGGAACAGGCCTGGACAGATCGTAGACAGTAATACAAACATTGCCCCATCTCTCCATCCTATGACTTGGCTTGGTTTCCAATGTTGTCAGCTGTCTCTTTCATAAACAGTATACTCATTTTCAAACAATAAAACCATCTTTGAAACAAACCTGGGACTTTGAGTTTGAAGGGAAGGGAAAGGAAAGGAGTATTTGACCTATACATGAGAGAACAGAAGCTGATGTCCAGTCTGTCAAGAAGCTGTGAAGGAGCTGGGTGAAGAATGTTTAAAAATTGTTTCTAATGGCTTAATTTTTATTATTTTAACTGATAAACTTTGATTGTTATTCCTGTTTTGTTCAATTCTAGTGGTCTTCTGTTTTGTCCTTTTTGTATTGAATTTCACATTTTTTTCTTTATGTCTTAAATTTTAAGTTAGTCAGCAATGCTAAGATGACTTCACCTTTACTTAATTTTTACTATCAAGAATTGCTGAGAGAATAAAATAAAACGTAAGAATTGTTCTGTTTTCCAACTAATACTTATTCTTAACCAAATGCTCTCGAATGTTGGTCACATCTCATTAAAGCTGTGGTTGCACAATAAAGTTGCTAGATACTCTAGTAAGTAGCAGATATGTAACTTAGCAAAATATTCTGGTTACAGCTCTTCACTTCTGCTGCCATTCCCATAGCTTCAAAAGAGCCTGGAGTTGGAGCTGACTTTGGGTGGGGAGAAACTCAGCAACAGAAGCTGATAATATATTGCATTTTTAAATAACAGTTACTGAGAGGTTATTTCATGGAACAAAATACTGCTAGTTTCTGAAGTTTAGATGGCAATTGACTATCCTTACAATAAGCAGCACACTTTCTGAAGTTGAATTTGTCATGCAGCTAAGTTTCACAGCCAACAAGGTGCTTCAGGGAAAAGATTATTATTATTATTTTCTTAACGCAGAATACTCTTCCTACTACTTTCACTCATTAGCATTTCTAAGTTGAACAGCGGTGTTTACCAAAGTGATTTTGATCTATGGGATGAATTCCTCTGATGCAAGAGATAGCGGTAATAAGTACCGTATTATATGCTTTCAACCAACAAGCTTCCTTTTTGGAAGGCCATTGTTCAGCAAAGTGTAGTTGAGGTGAAGCATACCTTTTAGTTTGAATGATGTGTTAGACGTCTACATATACCTGAGTGCTTTGCTATGAGGCATTACGTTTGTTTTGTGCTATATAGCACCAGCGACCTCAAGGCTAACTGAACATCTATGTTAAGTATACATTTAAAATGCATTAAGCATGATCTTAAAGATTTGCCAGGCAACGGTAGAGTAGTGAGCAAGGTATGTGGTGCTGTGGTTCATTGAGTCCTAATTGTTTCAAACTGTTATTGATCAGACAAAATAAGACTCTGCTCTGTTTCCGTTAATAAATATTGGAGACTATGGGTTCAGTTGTTTAACAACTCCTGAAATGATTCTTGTTAAGTTCAGCTAGAACAAAGGGTAAGAAAGAAATTAGCCTGAAAGTAACTTAGAGAACTGAATAATTTCCAGCATGATGTCAAAAGAGAAGCATCTTAAGGAGCTGGAGGGGACTACAGTGGGAATCTGAGCTTTTAAGGGAGTATACCAGCATAGCTCCACTGATTTCAATAGTGGTTTTCCATCAGTTATAAATGTATCAGCAGTTGTGAACGTAGTTGTTTGTCAAAAATATTCTTCACTTTCCCAAATTCTTAGTGTTGTCATATCTCTGTGTGCATAGGTATTTCTGTAAATCACTCCAAGTCAAGTGTTGCCTTGCATCTCACTTTTGAGGTTGGTGTCTCAGGGATATACTTTCACATATTCATGGCTTTGCATATTAATGATCCTTTAATTTATTTTTTTTTTGATAATTATTTCTTGTATAATTAAAACATACTGTCATATTCTTCCTTGACCAATGAATTAGTTCTGCAAAAATTTTGCATTGATATGTGACCATGAATCCTCTGCTGCTCCAGCCTGAAAAAAGAATAGGACAGTTAGGAATGTTGTGGGTTGTGTGTGTGGAAATATTGCCCAATATTAGCATTGAGGAGGCTTTTACTGTTAAAAATGACAACATCAAAACTTCCGCGTGGGCTTCTTCAGCTACCCGCTTCCTTATGCATGAAGTACCTCATACGATTAATTAATCCTGAAGCCTAATACTTCTGGGACAGAGAGAGAGACTTGTTATGAAGGCTTTCAATATTACTCCAGGGAAACGGAATTCTTTAGATAGATGCCAGAATAAAGAAAGTAATGCCAGTAGCGTTAAAGGAGAACCTGGGAGACAGCATGATAAGGACACTGCGTGTGGTGGTCGAGGAGAGGCAGAGAGAAGCTAAAGGGGAGACGTCGATGCTGATTTCCTTCACCTGATAGGAGAGATGTAGAGAACATGGAGCTCTGCTCTTCATAGAGGTGCACAGGCGACATGCAAAAAGTTGAAAAATGGGAACTACCAACTGAATATGCTGAAAATTATTCTCAGCCTTGGGGGGTGGCCAGCCCTGGAGCAGGCTGCTAAGAGAAGTAGTGGAGTCTCCATTCTCAAAGATGGAGAAACGAGGCAGTTCTCAGCAGCCTGCTGTTGGATCTTGCTACAGAAAGCTCCTGGACATCTCTACTAGCCTAAATCAGTCTGTGCTTCTAACATGTGCAGTGGTACTGGCAAATAAAGCTTCAGTGCTGAATTGCTATTCATTTTTTATTATTTTCTTCAGTGGTTTTCAGTGTACTCTGTTATACTTGCAATCTGTGAGCTATCTTCTGAACCACAGTTTTTTGTTTCATTCTAAAGCTCTTGTTGAATCCAAAGGTTTAATCCTTGGGGGTTTAATAGTCTCTAGTTTAGCTGAAGTCAGTAAATCAGTTCCTGCACTGTCAGTATTTGAGCACTAACTACTTGGAGATGGACAGATTGATGGAAGTACCAAATCTTTTTTTTTTTCTTCTTTAGTACTGAGGAAGAATTGAAGGAATTAAAAATAGTCAATGCAAAATTACAGTGATTATTAAAATAATCTGGAGTTCATATGCACAACAGCTATCACCCTAATGAAGTTTGCAAGTTATTCTAGTGGTGGAAAAAAGAATCACATGAATACCAGTAAGCTCTTTGCTCTAAGTTATTTTACAAGATGACATAAACTTCATTAGAAAGAGAAAGGGCTAGCACAGAAATGTTTTTCTGCATATAAAATTCCCCATCTAACAGTTATAACCAGAAGCCAAAACTGTAGAAATTTGCAAATATATTGCCTCATAAAGTGGTTCTTCAAATGGTCAGCGTGCCAGATCCTCCACCCATTGCTGAGCTGGGGGATTAAAATAGCAAATTTTAGTGACTTTATTTTAATAATAGGGAAATCAAATAATGTTGAGGAAACAAATACAGAGTCAAGGAGTATAAACACCTCTGAATATATGGTCAGAGGTCTTCTGACCGTTATTTCAAAATTACTTCATTTTGGACTCAAGTATGAGTTTACAAAAAACTAGCTTCTATAATGCTGGAAGTGGTCATCAACCGATTCCTCAATGGTAACTGTGATACGTTAACGGCTCCTTTAGTGGCTACAACAGATTTAGAATGGGCTGTTGTCATTGCATGTATTTTGAAAAGAGAAAGATTATATGAAGGTGTGTAGGATTTTTTTATATATTTTTTACAGTTGCTGTGGCATTTGAAAAGAACCCGTTTTATTTTTGCGATTATTTTTTTTTGTCAGTTTACTTGACTTATGTATTTGCCTTAGCTGTATGGTGCGTAATTGTAGAGTGCAGATGAATTGAATATGTTCACTGATGTAACGACTACAAACTCATACCAATGTAAGGCTTACATTGGTTTAAAATTAGAGGAAAAGCTATTTTAAGGTTGTGGGTTTTTTTTTTTTTGGTATTAGAGCTGTTTTGTTTATTTCAGCATAGTTTGAATTGCTAGTCTTTTGAAAAAGCAGTTGTTGCTGATTACTGACATTAAGTACTACCTTCAGAAAATGAGTTGTTTTTTCTCCAAAGTACAAGCATGATGCTTAAAAATAATAATTACACAGATCAAGAAGGAAAAGTGCGTATTTTTTCTCCCACCATAAAGCCATAGGAAAATAACAGCTTCATACTCTGAAGCTCAAAAATCAGCACTCAGGTGGGTAGGAACATTTCCCAGTAATTCATAATTAAATGGTGCCAATCTTACCTAATTTTCAAGGTTTATTGAACAAACAAGACAACTAACCTTAGACTTTTTGGATGGATATATATATATATTTAGAAGAAGGTAACTTTGTTTCATTATCTCTGTCTTAAATAATTCAAGGCTGTGTAAAGGTGCTTGACCTAATTTTACAGTATCTATGCATCCCAAGCTAGCTTTCAATTCAGAGAGACTTGAGGATTCATGACTTTGGATTTAAAATTGACCAACACATCCACTTTTAAAAGATGGATGGTCGTTCAGTAGACTTCAACATAAAAAAATCTGAAGTAAGCAAAGTCAAAACCCTGGACCTCCAAGCAAGCTTGTTTTCTTTGTCTGTTTAAACCAATAGTAATAGTTAAAATCTTCAGAGTAATTATATCATGGCCTCGTAAACCTAATGCTGCCTCATTCTGCTAAGCACACCAGAGTAATGGAAATAAAAGGTTAATTTGCACAACTGTAAAGTCCCTCATAAAATGTATAGCAGTGAAGTTGCATGGAAGACTGGATAACTTTCATCTGACAAGAAAGGGTAGAATGCTGAATCTTTTAAGTCAGAGCTGATGGGAGCAGTTTCTGGACTCTTCCATACCCTCACTCCCCGAGATTCTCCTGAAATTGTTAGAATGATAAATGCCGTAATGGTAGACATGTAACTTGAGTAGTTTAGAGCACAATTTTATCCTAAATAGGAGATCCAGTCTTAACCCGGTCTTACACTGCATAGCTATTTTTAATGGTCTAATTTAAAGACTTTGTGCTAGCTCGTTTCATCAACAGTGATGTGATTGAATTTAAAAGCTACAGAACTGAAAAAGTAGCATTAGTGCAATATATCTGCAGATATTGAAACAGAACTTTCATCATACTTATTTTAGTGTTGATGGATGCTACAGCTTCGTCTTTCAGAGGGATGTGAGTCTGTGCAAAGCCCCTTCCCTTCATCAGTCAGTTCACTAATCATGACCAGGCTGAATAAGCTGATTGCTTTTCTGGAGTTCAAGTAGAAGCTGATTTCCATTACATGCTCTGTTTTGACTGCCTACAATTTTGTTTCCCACCTGTTTAATTCTAGACATCGCACTACACTGAGAGACAGATGGAAAAAAAGATAATCCTCAAAACAGGTGAATCTGAAGTTAAATACACAGAAAGTAGCATATTCACATAACCTAGCTTACAGGAGTTTACATACTAGATATCTTTGGCTGTCTAAATATGCTAGCTGGTGGCAAGAAACAAGCAATTTAAGGATATGGATAACTTTAAATGCTTGCTTTGCCATTGTTTCCTTATAAATTTTCCCTTTCTAATGTTTTCAAAATATTACTATTGTCTTAGAGGATAACATTTAAATAGTACAACTCTGGTTGAGTTAGCTGTAAAGGTAAAAAAAAAAAAAATAAATATAGATAAGCTAGTTGAAAAGATTATAGAGAAATATGATGAAAATTAGAAGAAAATATTTTGAGCAAGAATGCATATGCTGGCTTGAAATGCTTTCAAATAAAGCACTCAATGGCAGTAAAACCCTGTCACTGCACTGAACTTGAGAAATTCCATTAAAAAAGGAAATTTTAAATAAAAAGATAAAGCTTAAAAAATGGGAAGGAAACTTTTGAAGACAGTTAGTGGGTTTATTAAAGTTCAATCATGAACCAATTAATGTAAGAAAGGTACAAGCTGTTTTTATTTTATTTGATAAAACATCTAGCATTATATTCACCCTCAGGGCACAATAGCGTGACAGACTGCTTTGTTCACCATAAAGCTTGCTTTTCCTCTCTGCTCTTAGAGTCTGTGATTAAAATACTTGCAAAGCTAGCCTGGTTTTTGGTTTATTTTATTTTTTTTTAAAACAAAATCAGTTTACAAACAGCTAGAAATACAATTCAATGGTTGTTTCCACCTGAGAAGCAAAAATACAAACAATACATTCTTTTCTTGAAATCAGTGCTTTGGAAGCAACTTTATTTCTTACAGAAGAGTTCATGAGGGACAGTTTAATTAGAGTGCATAAGGAAAATGGATTAGAGGTTTGGATTTAGATACTAATTAGATTTTGAAATGTCCATCCTATAGTATCCTGTCCTCCCCACTGGAAGAAAATGAATTAAGTCATGTATTCTCACACCTACTATTAATTTTTGGTATTGTTTGCAGAAAAAAAAAATGTTAATGCGAGACTTTGATTTTCCTCTTAAATAATAATTTCATTACCTATTTTTATGAAACTTGAGAAAAACAAACTAATCCTTAAAAAAATAAAAGGGGAGGATAAAATTTTTGATGAACCCTAATTACCAAATGATATATTTTTTTCCACAATGCATTCACTTACTAGACTGGGAAGCTGTTTCTTTTATAGGACCTTACAGTCTCAGGGAAAGTGGATTTTAGTAACAACTGACAGACTTAGCAAATGAACAATTTATGAAAAGTCAGCTTTGTTCAAATTTTAGTGCTCAGTAGAAACCTTTTTCCCCAGTGACTAAATAACATTTCCACTGATGGTAATGTGTGCAGGAGGTGGTAGTGAAGAACACTGCTCCTCTCCATTTTCAGCTCCCTGTTTCCCCAATGAAAGGAAGTTGTTATTCTCTGCCTGGAGGTAATACAGCTTGGATCTATCAAAATTTCTTTGTCCGAGGGTAGGTCCACTGATGAGTTGCTTATCTTGAGGTACATGTTTCTTGAATTCAAATAAGGTCTGTCTTTAAAATGAGTCTGCTCAAAACAAGCGTCTTAATTTGCTGTGTACAATGACCATCCTAGTCCAGTGTCTGTTTCTTACCAGTTTCCTAATGGCAGAATTAGTCTTTATTCTGGTACTTTAGGGTGTGAAATAGATGTAGTTTCTTCCTTGGTCTGTAAATACTTGGTTTGTAAATAGAACCAGTGTATACTGATGTGCTGGAGAAAAAAAGAAAAGAAAAAAAAAAAAAAACATTTAAGAGAAGAACATGCATCTTCGTTTAATATTTTAAGGTAGGAGATAATTGACAATTGTCATCCATAAACTATGGATATGTGAAAGGTAATGATGATGGGTTCAGCTCTTACATTTGAATTTTTTACTTGTATCTTAGTGTGCTGAAACAGTATATATAAAACTAAGATATATTGTAGGAAAAATGGTATTTTAAGTGAATTTGACATGCTACCTCTAGATTACCAAAGAATTTTGCATGCATATGAACCTATTAGCAAGGTACATAAAATATTACATTTACCCTGACATAGCAAATAATTTTATCATTCATAATTTGACATGATCAGCAACTGTAATGAATAGTTCAGAATTACTTTGTTCAAAAAAAAAAGAGTGACTGTGAAGCATCTATTTGAGACTGCAAAGGAGCCAATGGCAAGCATATGTATTAAAATAATCTGATTAGAGCAGTACTGCAGACAGCTAATTTAGCAAGTGACATTTTGGGTGTATAGGGTCAAAGATTAATAAGTGAGATTGTTGCAGAACAATCCAAACCAGCAAGAATAAGTTGTTTTTAATTAAAATCTTGTATTTCTAAAAGCGATGTGGAATGTGTGGAGGGTTTGAGCAGCTGCAATGCTTCATGTCTATGGAATTTTTGATACGGACTGCAGACTACAGTGCCTGTCTACATTTTAAATATTATCAGTTTTCAGATAATAAAAAGTATAATTATTCCTTACAAAAATTACATGGCACAAAGCAGAAAATGTCAAGCCGAGGAAGAGTGGACTTCTTTCTGATTAAGGTAGATTTATTCATTATTTCTTTACAGACCTTCAGACCTTGATAAACTGGAAATTTCAGAGATTTAAATTATGACTTAAATAATCCAGTTAGGCTTCTAATTTCTTTACCTATTCACTCCAGATGAGTAAGTTTGAAGGCTTTATCTAAGATCAAGAAGGGAGGAGAAAGACTGGGCAGTTCAGGGTTAAAATGTAATTTCTGTTCTGAGAGCACTACTGATAATTAAAGTGTCAAAGTATTTTCATTTGTGTTCCAAAGGAAGAGCAGAAGTACTGGGAGAATTCTGCTGAGATCAAATCTGATTCCTGACAATATACATGAATCAATAGACAGTTGTATTTCTGGTACTTGAGAGAATTTTGGAAGTAATTTGTGTTTGTTCCCAAGCAGAATTTGACTGATAGGAAATTTGTATTGACAACAGTTTAGGATGAAATACAATTAACAAGTCACGTAATGATCTCTAGACCAGTTACTGTAAATCCAAGGAGTTTAGGTTTAAAAGAATACAAACATGTTAAAGACTGAAAATGCAAACCTAATTAAGTGGTCATCATGCATTTAATTCAGTAATGTTAGTGATTTTTGACTATAGAATTCTGAGTACCTTCGTACGGCGGATTTGATACCATTATTTTCTCCAGATAATGCAACCAATTAAAAAAATATATTCTGTCTTGCTTTCCCTTTGATCAGAGGGCATATGGAAAAGAATTAAATTTTTCTTCTGGTTGCTTTTGTCATTCTTCTTTTTCCTGTATTTTTTTTATATATATATATATATATATATAAAGTGTCTGAAGTAAACCTCTGAAGCGTTTTCCTGTTTATTCTTTTGAAGCATGCAAAGAAATGGTATTTTTTCTCAAAAGGTAAGCATAACTAGTTGCAAATATTCTCTAGTCTCTTCAGTTTTTTGCTAATTTCTATCAGAACAGTAGTAAGAAATAAATATGTTAAATACAGTCCTCTTTTTCTTGCACAAAGAAAATCTCAAAGGGAAATGGGGGGGAAGCCCCCCACCCAAAACCTATTCAAAGTTATTTTTGAAATTCTTCAAGATTTGTTTTCTGAGGCATTAGTACAGGTGAGAAATATTTTACACCTAGTATTCAGTAGAGCATAATCCCTTACAGACTGTGACCTTGCTAAGCTCCTTAGTTAATGGAAGTACAGTTCAGCTTGAGCATTACAAACAATAGGAAGAAAGCATAATTGTACACACTTCACCTCTTTCCACAGTCTCTTCCCAAGTGAGGAACATATCCAGGTTGGCAATTTTTCCAGAGGAAAAGCTGAACAAAAATGTCATCTGTCAGAATGCAGTGTAAATCAGCCTTGTTTCATTATCATTAGCAGTGTAATGAAACATTAGCACTTTTAAATTGTGCTTTCTTTGGGTGTTCTGTTTGGAATGGAGGCTGCAGCTGAGGTTCTCTATGTTCGCATGTGTGTATATCCATATCATAGATCACATCCATAACGCGTACATGCCTATTATATCAACTGTCTTCTGGCTGAGTTGTCTTGCTACGAATGGAGTTTGACCACAGAACTTCTTTCTCACTTTGCTTGTATCCATTGTTAAGCAATCCTTTCTACAAAGGAATGAATCAGTGGGGAAAAAATATATATAATAATAATAATTGTTTTATAAACTATTACATTTTGCCAAGTAAACAGGAAGAAATGTATGGAAAGACAGAAATATCTCTTTAATATGAACAATTCCATTCTGGGAAGGGAGAGGGAGGCATACAGAGAGAGGGGAGAAAGATTCTGATGAAGACTTGATGCTTAAATAAATATGAAGGCGAAAAAAAAAGCCCGAGGTGCCAGTTGTTATAACTAAAATTGGCTACAACTTTTATTTCTCCCAGTTAAAACCAATATAAAAACTGATAGGTTTCATATTTCATGGTATATTTGTCTCTTAAAAATTTCCCAAAAATGGTTGTTAAAGGAGGTTTATGCATCCACTCGGGGAACCGGTGCTCTTCAGCGTTTATATCTGCACAGTGCGTGACTTTTATAGACTTCCATGAGTTTTGTCAACAGCGAGCCCCAGTGCCTCACCCCACTGCCTGAGCCCTTCTGGGGCAGGGAGGTGCTTCCACGGGAGCTGAACACATCTGGGAGGGAGTCAGACTGCCCCAAAGGCACCAGGGATGAGATTTATTTGGTGCTCTAGCCTTGGGTTGTTTCTCAGTTTGCATGTGACTTCGGAAGGACAGTGGCAGAAATGCTGCACCCTTCATCTTGGTTGCCTGTCCATCTCTGTGAGCAGGCTCTGCAGCTGAGGTTTCTCTGAAAACCTGAATTCTTGAACTAATCACTTGGGAAACATTCCAAGAAAGCAGCCCTTTATGTGATTCAGTTCCTTGCTTGCATTTCCTTCCACTAATGATTCAGAAGAAAAATGGTGTTAACATGTCCTATCTGCACGTGTGTGTATGTGTATATATATTTTAAGAAAAGCCTCAGGAATAAAACCAAGCAAATACATCTCCTAGAATATCACCATTTCCTAACAGCCAAATAATAATTAGTTATTAGAATGCGAACGACCAAGTCCAACTCGTAGCTTTCTGGCATAGGCGTAGTTCACGGGTGAGTGTATCAAGACTACACAATTAAAAACCATAAGTACAAATATGGAAGGGATTAAAAACTGGACAGGTTAGTTACACCTGTCATACACATAGCTGAGCATTTGGCATAAATATTTGATAGAGGCTCATTTGCCAATTTTTTTAGAGTATTAGCACTGCAGCTGCTACCTAAGGAAGCAGTTATCCATTCTGTGTGTTGCTAATGATCTGACTTCTCTAGGGTGAACCTGGTAATTAACCCTGGGTGCTACTCCCACCATCCTCTCAACAGTCTCTGCTACGGTCCAGCTTTCAGGAAAAAAAAAATAAATCTTCACTTCATAGCGATATTTTCTCTCTCCTGACAGAAGATTCTCCTCTATTGGAGGTAAATTTTTTCTGTACTGATTTCATATATTTGTCAGCCTTGCACACGTTAGTGGCGGGACATTTTCCCACACAGAGGAGGCTATGAATGGAGCTGGAATATGAACATAGTGTCAGTTGTAATCACAAATTATTTTTTTTTCCCTGTAGTATCAATTTTCTGTACAGTTCTCTGATAAAAAATTTCCTAGTAATTGCCTGTGAGTTTGCAAGTATTTTTGTTAGATTAGTTCATATGCTATGAAGTAGGCTCAACTCTCAAACTAGAAAAAAAAAAATGTTAGCTTGTTTTTGAGGAACTCGAATGTGAGTTTTACCATGGCCCCTGAGCTCTGCCATGTTACTTTTTAACCAAGGAATGTGAAGGAGCCCTTCTGGAGCAGGAGCAGTCCTCATCTGCTTCCCGCTCCTCGCTCTGTAGCCCCCAGGACTCTGTGTGCCTGCTGGGTTGCACCTTTGTTATCCTAGAGCTGATGTGCCTCTTCGTCAGGCACCCAGAAGGCTGCCCGAGGCCTTGCATGGGAAAAAGAAAAGAGCAAGTCTGATTATTTGGAGGAGCATTTTTTTTATTTTTATTTTTGTTTTCTGCTGGCTCTCAAATTTCAGCACATTAGATGAAGAAAGGAAGGACTTGACTGTGACTATAGCTGAGTGAAGGAACAGCTCCTAATAAATAATGCTCTGCACTCCGAGGACTGCTTGCCGCAAGCAGAGAGCGAAATGAGGGGAAACACTCAGATAAGACTGAATTGCCGGTCCTGCTGGGAACAATTAGGACAGTTGGTGGCTTGCTCTGGCTTGCTCAGCTGGCTGTTTTCCCCCAAAAGGCCGTGAGGGAGGAAAGGGTAACAAGAACGCTTGGCACTCCAGCTACTTTCCTGACAAGATTTGGACTTTGCGGTAAAGGGAAACCTGAGCAGAGATGGGACCTGCTCTTTAAAGCCTGGAGTGCTGCGTGTGATAAAATCGGTGAAGCTGAAGCTCTATGACTTGTGGGGCCACAAAATCGGGTTCTGAGAAGCCCGTACCATTTGTGAGGTTATCTTAGCGAAAAGCTGCACGCTTGGTGGTAACCAGCCTACATCTCGATTACCGTGCTGGCAGCATTTGTGATGCTCTAGCAAGTAGATTATAAAGTTCTTGCTTGAGTATTTTGTTCTGTTGTGTCTTTTTCCTGCAAAATGTCCTTTCCTTGTAAGTTACTGTGTGCCTCAAACTATGTTTTGTTGCTAGTATTACAACAGAGACAACTGCATATCGTTATTCATCTATTTGATTTAATTATTGATAATTTTAACTTTACAAGACTTAATTAGAATTTGCTGTATTGAACGAAACAAAAAAAAATTGAATTTGAAAAATAACAAAGAATTAGTGGTAGTTTAGTGATTTAATTAAAACAGCTTTATCCCAGCACACTAGTTAATGAAAGGCAAGCATTGGGCCATCTGGTACAGTTTCAGGAAATGTGGAAACATAGCTGCCTCACTTTGTACCTTCCTCTCATTTATTATTTGTGTTTTGATGAGTCCACTGGCTCTCTTCTTTCAGACAAAATTGAATTTCCTGGTGAAGTCCCGAAAACAGTACAGAAACCTTTAGGATTAAGTGCTCTTTTTAATAGTAAGGTGGTATTAGTCCCTATTCTGTTTCACGAAACTGCTCAGTACTCTAGAGGCTGAACAGCACAATAAATATGACCTGTCCAGAAGGCTTGTAGCCATCACTCCCATGCTAATTAATTAAAAATTGCCCATCTTTGCTCAGCATTGGTCAAGCTTAATTGCTCAGTCCAGTTATTGTTGCAGTTCCAAGGGACTAGGAGCTGGGGAATCCTTTTCAGAAAGAGTACATTTATCTCGAAAATAATGAAATTTTCAGGCTCCCCATCAGAAATAATGCATGGCGCAATGTGTTCTCAGTGAAAACTTTTCATGAGCTTGTACCATTCTGCACTCTTCTAGTTAAAAACTTAGTTTAAGAATAATAAATATATATGATGGCTTTTGTGAAATCTTCTTGTTTTGTAGTTAGGCTGATTTATTTAAATGTATTTAAAATAACATGCAGTAAATATTTTGGTGTTAAAATACATATCTAGAGTACCTGGGTTTTTAGATTTGTGGATGCTTCTAGTTTCCACTTAACTTAGAATGTCACAAAAATACACTACCTGCCAAGAATTCATCAATGGTATTTTGATATTTGAAGGTAACAAAGGGCAGGGGTCTAAACAGTAGCTGAGTGCTTCTGTTCCTGCATTTGCCCAAAAATATGGAAAGGAAACATTCCCCTAAAGGATTTTCTTTTCCTAGCAAGTATTTCTTTAAAATCCATGACTGTTGTGCTATCTACTTGAGCAACTGACAGGGGTAGTTCTTTATTATCATTTCAGCAATATGAGGATGTGAACACAACTGAAGTATAATGAAAGAACTGAAAGATATTGATTTCTGTGCGTTACGATGATTTGTTGTAGCTATCAAAAGCTTCTCATTTGTGCTGATATACTACTTGTATCAATATGCTTCCTGTGAATATTCAAATTCCCATAAATTTTCTTGAAGACCTGAGCAGAGAAAGACTTAGGATGTACTGAATTAAATGATAACTTCAGTGTTCATGACAGATCTTACATTTTTAGAAAGGAAGTAGTCAGTGATTTTAGCGGCATCACTCTGGCTTGGGAAACTCTATACAACTTATAAATTTTAGTTGATCCAAATTACAAAACTGTTATGTTCCAGGGAGGAACTTTTCCTTGAGTTTACTTGGTGACATTGGGACAGAGGAGATGACACCTCTTCCACCTAACATCACTGCTAATTATGTTTCTGAGATTAAATGTGATTACATGATGACTCTTGTTTCAAAACTGAGGTTTCTTTTTGCTTGTTTTGGCTGAATTTATTCCCGTTACTTCAAATGTGAGAAGTCTAGCAGTGGGAGTAGAAGCTTAACAGTATTTTTTTTTTTCCTGATTTTTTTTTTTTTAAAAGCACACAGATGCCATCTGCATGTTTGGAGGATGGTCTCAATTCACATGTTCTAGCATTCTTTTGGTAAAGATGTATAGATATCAGGGAGGATCCTGAAGAATAGGACTGGTCACCATGAAAGGACAATTGCAAGTCTCTCAAAGCTTTCTAGATCCGGAGAGTCAAACTAGAGCTGCTTAAGGTTGAAAAAAAAAGATGCCTTTAAAACAACAACAACAACAACAAACTTCCTTGAATTCAACTGGCTAAGTACTTTGACAGCAGTTTGAGTAATGACGTCCAACAACAAGGAATTTACCTGAGCCATGTTGACATAACTTCTGTCAAGGCACGTAGATTTTTAGCTTGTGCTATAGAATATATTATTCCTAAACTTTAATTTCATTGGCATCTTTTTCACTGTGAAATTCAGGTGGTGAAGTGAGTTTAATAAAGTTTAAGTATAGCTTTAAAGCTATTGCCTACTTGGTGGGATGGAAACAGAAGTTATTTGCCTTTTGAGTCAGTGCTAATTACATTTTCCCATGAAAACCTTTGACACCAACTTGGTTCTGCAATTAAGCAGTGCAGCTGAAAAATGTCTGTTTTCTATCCCAAAAATCGTTAACCAAGAAAGTTAAAAAAAAAAAAAAAAGCTAATCTTGTTCACATGGTTCTCCACACTCTATCTTTCTTGCATGTTGCATAACATTGTTTAAAACAATCAGAATATGTATAATCTGCAGAAAGAGCTTTTTATCCAGAAACACTAAGAGTAGCTTGAAGTCTGCTGTAGGTCAGTTTTTATTTATCTTAATTATTTCATCTTTTTTACTAACCTGGTGCCATTTAAAGAAAACAGCTGGCCTAAGGCAGGCATGTTGGCTGTGAACACATTAACCACCTAGCATGACCCAGTTGGAGCAATAGATCTTTATAACAAAACAGTTGGTAGTAGGGATCTAACTTCACCGATGAGTGGGTTTCAGTCATTAGCTGTTACCTGTTCCTTTAGACTAAATGCCTGTTGGAGTTTGGATCTCATCAGATTGGAGTGAATCTTTAACTAGTTTACCCTGATAGGAACGTGCCTATCGGGGCATCCTACGTGCCGTGGTCATTTACAGGCTAAGAGGAGGTAAGATTGGAAGATTCATTTCTGATTTGGACTAAAATGCAAATAGGCTCAAAGAGAGGTGTGCTCCATGAGTCCATCTTGTGCATCCAAGCTCTAATGACCGTTCAGGTGGTCCGTTCTATCAAGAGTTTTAGGTAAAACCAACCCAAAATGTACTAATGTACCGATGTTGGTACTGAGTCCTGCAGTTCCTCTCTGCAGTTCTGAGGCAGGAATCTAAGATTTCATTTGTCTCAATGTAGGTGATAAGAGTCAATTTATGTAATTTGGCGTAATTACATGGTCTGCAGGAAAGGTTCAAGCTTTTGTTGTGTTCTGTCTTTGTAGCCTACATGTTATAAAGCAGGATGTGTAGGTCTCACTGTGGTGTGTTAAGGGCCTTACCTCTTCTCTCATTGAAGACAAAGTAATACTCTATGGAACTATAAAACCTGCAGTCTTTTACCCATGAATGGTAAATTATTTGGGATCAATGCTTTGAGTGCTTCCCAGAAGCCCCATAATTTTCCTTGATAATCACTATTTAACTGCCATGCTTCCCTACACAAATTTAACTTCATTTTTCCCCCACAGTTGTAGTAATTTTAAATGCATGACTGCAATTAGCTAAAATGCTAACTATGAATTGAGTTTGACACTGTTCATTCAGCACTGTTTTTATGAAAAATTAAATATTTTTCATCCTTTCTGAAGTCTGAATTTAGTGTTTGAGCTAACCATCAATCAGAGGTTCATGTCTGCTTTCCATTACCTTTCCAGTCATATTCTGTTAGGCTTCTTTTACCACTTCAGCATCCAGGAGCCTGCCAGCTAGGCACTAAATGATGCAACTCACATCTGTCATGTCTGGCTCATTCCTTCTCCTATCCCCAAGGTGATAATTGTATCATCTTTGTAGCATTTTGTTTTGTTGCCCTTTTTATTATTTTTATGTATATGCTCCTATTAAAGCAGATGAAAAATGAATCACTGGAAAGACATTTCTTTCATAGATACACATTTTATCCATGCTGTGGCCAAGAACACGTGGAGTAGCAGGGAGCCTAAGTCTCCCCTGGTCCTGCATGCCAGTAAAGAGAAGGGGAATCTCAAAGCAATTCAAAGTAGAAATAACTCAGGCTGTGCATAAGCTGTAGTTTAGCAGTCAGCTTAATATGCGGGGAAAATAAGTTTGCTGGTAGGTTAGGCATTTTGAATCAACTTTGGATGTGTCCCATACTGGTATGGTTCTCTGCATTTACTTAGACAACAGTGTTGGCTGTATAAAGTCAGACAACATGAATACCCACGCTTCTCCTGCTGGAAAAAATATATATATATATTTCCATAATTTTGTCTTTTAGTAGGGTGTTCTCATTTCCTTACTATTTACTGGAAGCTTTCTTTTGTAGTCACGGCATACAGACTTAATCTCCCAGGCAAAACTTCTGAGCCAATCGATTTGTCTTTGATACCTTTCTTTTTCTCCGTTATGAGAATTTGTGAATCAGTTTCTAACTGTAGAGGAAAAAGTGCTCTGCTTTTGATAAGCAATACATATATATGTATCGCAACCTCATGGACCAAAGAGAGCATTGTTTTTCACATGAAAAGCTTTAGGAGATTCAATCTTAGCTAAATTCAGTGCTTCCCAGTGAGGTTATTTGGTTTAGAGTTCTGTTGGATGGAGGAGGTGTAAGACAAAAGGCTCAACTAAATTCTGGAATTTCAGATTTATTACATTTTAAAATACGGTGTTGTATGTCTTTAGCTTGTAGAAATTCTGTAAGGGAAACTCAACCGGAGGATTTGTAAGGTCTGATAACAGCATCTAGTTTTGATGCAGAGAGGGGTCTTACCACCAGAAAATATTTGTAGTGCATAAATAAGAAAAGCCAGGCCAGTGCAATAGAAATAACGTTCTATGCAGATGTGAATCCACTTGGAAAGATCTTTTTAAAAGACCAATAAGACTTGCAAGGCCTTTTCTGCATGATAAAGCTGTAGCTACTCTCCAATAATAACGGATTACCTACACAGCTCTGTTTTTTTATTAATTATTGGTATTAGAAGATTAAAAAAATAAAGAGAGAGTCAAAAGCTGCAGGAAGGGCATGGAAAGCATTTTTATCTTTCAAGGTAGATCACTTCTTAAAATATTGGATCTCTCTGCTAACCTTGCAAGGGCAGGATATTGTTATTTCAACACGTTTTTCTGCTGGTGCATGCAGTTTTCTACTGCAGAATACACTGTCAGTTTTTCCTGTCACCATTTAGTGCCTTCTCTGGGATAATACCCATTTACGCTCAGGTAAATTAAAGCAGAAGTGGGAAGGTACATGTGACGTATCTCTGATTATCCCATATTAGAAATGGAATAAAAAAATATTTAAGTCCTTATTAAGACTGATTTATTACTGGAATGGCAGGGAATGGTCTGTTTGCAGGTGTGTGAGGTAGAACACTGTAGAACTCATGGCCATGCTGAGGATCCTGAGTGCAATGGTAATTCAGATGATGCTTAAAACATCGCCAAGCAAACTGTAGAGCATCTTGTTGTAATTGGAAATTATGTAAAATAGCCTTCAGTGGGTGGTATTTTGTTTTGGAGGGCTTGAAGAGGTGCCTGTGCTGTTCTATATCGTTACTGTATGGCGTATTCCAGCTACTGCCTTAAGAATGAGCGTACAGCATGCAGGAAAGCTGTTTTCAGCTGGAGAGCTGCATGTGAGCATGGCATCTAGCATAGGTAAATGCATGTGGGCAAGTCCTGTAAAAACAAAACAAAAGTTATTATTATTATTATTATTTCTAATGAAAACCTGAGTTTATATAGCTGAAATCTCATGGAAGTTGTTCATAGTCATAGGTTTATATTCTAAAGGTATAAATTATGGTGCTTTATTTTTTAAGGTAAAATACAGAACCGTTCTTGAGGAAAAAAAAAAATACTTTATTCCTGCGTAATTTCTGAAGATAGGATAAATCTCTGCCTCCCCCCCCCCCCCCAAAAAAAAAAAGTTCATAAATGTTTTTTGTGCATCATGAATGCATCTTAGGGAAACTACATGCTATATAAAGTGACAATATTTACTCTTTCAAAATTCTTTGTTACTGTAAGAGTCCTGCTGACTACGTTAGCAAAATGGCCCTGGAAGAAAATTGTTGTAGTCCTGGCTAAGGGCAATTATGTTTGTAACTGCATTTGTACTGGGAGTGTTGTTACCAGCAAAATACAGCCAGATAAATCTCAAATGCAAAGAACCATTTTTGAGGATTTCAGTTGCAAAAGGAGATGTTTTAAATCTAGTATTGACTTTCTTTGTACTGTGTTATCTTGCTTTTTAAAACAGAGGATAAATTCTTCGTTAACTAATTCCTTCAAAACAGATTGATGTATCTGTATCAAGTTAAGGCTAAATATTTAGTCAAGAACTGTTGGCTTTTGGTAACATAGGAACTATGGTTCTTGTTGTGTTGAGTCTTCAATGTCTTTCCCTCGAATGCTAAGGCTAGATTCCAAGTTGATTTACACACCATTAGGTATAATGGGCACAGATTAGTGCAGTAATTGGCTTTGGCACTTGTCTGAGGCCAATTTTAACCCAAACCTCAGATTCAGCAAGCATTCTCCTGTCCTGCAGGAGTCTTGTCCCTGACAATGCTGTCTGTAACTAAGAATTAGCTTTATTCCTCGTTAAGAAGAAACACGTTCATGTATCTCTAAAGGGAGAAGTCTCTTGTTCAAATACTACTGTAAGTTATGGATTTACTCCCATGGCATCGATGCGTTTTTTGATTAGAAGTTAGAGATTACATGGAATCAGAGACAACCGTGAAATGGATATCCTGGCCTCACCTAAGGGAACACCGTACCCAAGGCCCACCAGTGCCATACAGGTGTTATTTGCACTTGCTGCTAGTAACTGTTTTTCTCTTCTTAGGACTATCTGAACTTGTTACCTTCAGTTATTATATTCATTGGAATAAATTATATGCTTATATTTCATTTTTGTCGAAAACCATACCAGTTGTGACACTGGTGGGATCATGCCTCCAAAAGCTGGTGTTTTCAAAAAGAGTCTGGCCAGAAAGCTGTGGACTTCTACCACTGCTGCTGTGGGCTGTCAGTTCCAACTAGGCACAGATGTAGAGAAAACTCCAAAAATTATGTTTCAGCACTGATCACTTCAGTGGTTTCTCTTAATTGCACGGTTCCCAGCTGTAACTGGCTTCAGATGTCACATTGCCACAGTGGATCCTTAGATGTACGCTAAGGAGGAATTTGTGTTGTCCAGGCCACTCTGATGTCCTGGCCAATCTCAAGACTTGTCAGTATTTTTCTGTCAGTAAGAAATACTTGAGAAATATGTGAGATAATTTGCATTTTTCTCCATCTTCCTTGAATGCACATGATTGCACCTCCCAGCACAGCTTGCTCCAGGGAGTAATTAATTTACCGCATATCTCTTCGTGGAGTATCTTGCTCAGACAGTTGCTCTTTCAAGGTGGGCTGCACAGTGATTCTTTGTTCTCTCCTCCTGTGGGTGGCACTTTAATTTTAGCAGGAAAGAAAGGAGGACGATTTTCCATATGTTGCAGAGGAAAGCCTGTGAAATGTTAGCTATACTTACAAAATATATCAATATTTGGAGCTGTTCTTTTTAAACAGTCACTGGCTAGGGTGTTATTTTCCTATATCATAACTCATGGATTTACCATGAGTTAGCATTCTGGTTATTTTGTTGCCACAACATTTGCTTTCATGATTTGAGCGCAGTTTTATGGTTCTTATTGGGAATGGAAGACCGCTGCACTTGTTAACTTAGATCATCCTGCTTATTCCAAACATCAAGCTTTGTGATAACGGATTGTGCCACCTCATTGTCAACACCCTCAATCCTCTTAAGAGTCAGAAATGTCTAAAGTTGTCTTTATAAAGTATATAAATTGTTTGCTTTGAGACAACATATCCAATTGTATACTCTAGTCCTTGACATCTTGACTATCTCTGCAAAATGAGCCTTATGCAAATCTATTTATCCAATTTCTCATAGAAACAGAACACTCTGAGTACTCAGTGGAAGATCTCCCCTCTGCCCCACGACCTGTTTTCTCTCTTGCATTTGGAAGTGGTTGAGTGTATTTCTGCCTTGAAGTAAATTTCAGATTTCCATGGCAGCTTTTTCAGCTCCCTAGTGTGTGTTTAAAACAAGAAATCTTTCCTTTAGCTTCTTACTCAGTAATTGTAAATGATCCCTTTAACAATTATCCCTTTAACAATTGTTTTTTCTAGTTGTTTTCATGTTATAACTCTAAAGGTATTCTGAAAAAAATGTATATATATACATACTTGAGCAAAACTGTTTACTAATGCAGTCTGTGAGATGGTGGTTGTTTTTGTTTTTGAAATTAGAAGTGACAGGTAAACAGTAGATTACAAAACTATTCTCGTTTGATTTGTGGACCACTTGTGTATTCTTCTCTTTCTGGAGATACCTTTAGAAACTTGAATTTTCACGTTTTAATGCATCTAATTCTTTTGGGCTGAGTCATACGTTATTTTTAATGTCTCGTGGTGTATCCGCCCCAACATAGAGAGTTGCCTTCTACATACTCAATAATATATTCAAACAGGTTTTTGTGTGAAGTACAGGATTGTAACAGATTTGAAATGTTTATCAGAATCCTAGGTGAAAATGGCAATGCCTCAAAATGTCCTTGAGTGATGGTTAATAAACCTAAAAGAAATGGATCGTAAGCAGTTATATTATTAACTCCTTAATAATGACCAGTAGCATTTCTTTATGTTTCTAGTCCTGCTGTTCAATGAGATGGTAGATAGAGCTGTGCCTCTTCACACCTGGGAAATTGGGCCGTTCATTTGTAATAGAAGCTACCCTTCAAGGGAGTTTCATTCCACACAGAATAATAACAGCAGTTTAACACCTACTATCAACTGCTTATTACTTGGCTAGTCACTAATTAAACAACAACAACAACAAAAACACAAGGTATGTATTTTCATCTTACCCCAACTGGATCAGTCTTCATCTCTTCATCTCTTCAGTGATGGGGTACTCCTGAATAAGAAGGAAGTAGAAACAAATGGAGTAGAACATCACACTGTTTACTACCTCAGGTCTCAGGCTGGCTAAAAAGTCTTCTATAATTTCTCCAGTTCAAAGGACAAAACAGATCACTAACTAAACAAGATACGAAGCACCTCACTCCTCAGAGTCTGAGTGAATTATCTGACCCTTCTCAAATTCTGTCAACTTTTCTTTTCCCAATAGGGACTGGTTTTTGGGCACGTGAATGAAAATATTCCCTTGGGGACGGGGAGGGAGGCAGACAGGAGGGCTGGCTGGTAGAACTCTTGCATTGCGAACAGCAAAGTTGCCATCTGCACTTGGTGATGCCTAGTGAGAAAAGGGGTATCTGTATGAGGCTGAAACTCCCGTCAGCTAATCTGAAATAAATACTGGTCTAAACTTGCTCAGCTTTGAATGTAATCAATTGCTGTTACTTCTAGAGGTATCCAGTTGAATGGAAACCTGCAAGTCCCAAAACAGTTATAAATCTTTTTTGCTAATGAGTGAGAAGTTTCTCAGCCAAAGACAACATCCTCACTCACTATGTGAACATGGCTCACAGGTTCACGTAGCAGCCTGCCACTTTCCTGTGCCACTCAAGAGCACAACCTGAGGACTTGTCACTGCTCTGTCAGGTCTTGCTGTACCACTGGGCAGGTGAAATTCAAGCTGGAAAAATAGGCAAGTTGAAATTAAATCTATTCAGTAGTCAGCATTGTGTTAAAATAGGTGAGGCAAATCAGTCATAAGTCTGTTAACCTCAGATCTTAGAAAAGAAAAGTTAGAGAAAAGAATTTTAGGGTAATTACTACCCTTATTTTTTTTCAAGTGATTTACATCACAGGAAATAGAATGGTAATTTCCTATTAAGTAGTGCTTATAAAATACTTTATTGGAAGAAGCTATGAAATATGCATATGACTAACTGAAAGTATAAACCTTAAGAAAAAAATCACAATTTTCCTCTAAACATTGTGGAATAGCAAAATAGAAAAATAATACTCTGACTTTAAGATTTTTTGTCTTAAAATGAATGCTGGATGGCAGCATATCAGTAAAGGAAAGTATAGATTACTTTTCATTTTTATGGAAATACGTATTTCAGTATTCAAGTGTTGAAAATGTTGAAGGCATCTCCGTGCACTATGGTTGTTTCTTTGAATTATCTTCAGTGGTTTGTTTTTTTTAGTTTACTCTGTTTGCAGTGCTGTTTTTCACAATCTTTTGGTAGGGAGTAATCCATAGGATTTTGAGGAATTCTTCCGAGGCTTATTCACCAAAGATTGAGAGTTTATTTTTTTTGCCTGTATAAACATCCTAATAAAAGTACAAGTTTTTATTTAGTCATAAAATGTCTTTAAAGAGTGGAAACCAAGAGCTGAAATGCCGCATCTTGAAAAGTAGAAATAAACTCATCTATCATCCCAATAAAGGTCATTATTTCCTTCATGATTTTTTTAGTGTTACATGCCTCTGCATAGATACAGCAGAACATTTTCTTCCTCTGCTTGCTCAACTTCTAAGCAAAATGTCCTTCAGTATTTCCAGTTTCTGACCTTCATTACCTGAGAAGTAATTGAGGCAAACATGTTTTTATTATTTTTCAACTGTTTCCTTATAACTGTGACTATTCTGGAGGAAGTCTTTCTGCTGCTGCTTAATAACTGCTTTTTTCCCTGAAGTCATGCCATTCCAGGAAGATGAATATAATTCCACAGTCTCTTTTCAACCTCTCCTGTTCAGTAGCAAGCACCTATTTCTCATAAAATATTTTAAAGTTATAGGGACACCACCTCGTGTTAGTCATATCTGTCCCTTGCTGTAAGATCGCTGTTTCATGGATGCTACAATGAAAATTCATACTGGTGTTCTGAGGGGGGGTGAGTGTGACTGTTGTTTTGTTTTCATTGGTTTAATAAAAGGCTTATTTAGAGCTAGGAGTGTGCAAGGTTGACTTTCTGCAAACCCAATGATCTACCCAGAAGTTCAGACCTCGTGACTAAGTGCACAGTCCAATCGCTTCTTAAATTCACACGGGCTTGGTGCAGTGACTGCTTCCCTGGGGAGCCTGTTCCAGTGTGCGACCACCCTCTTGATGAAGAGCCTCTTCCTAATGTACAGCCTAAACCTCCCCTGCCTCAGTTTAACACTGTTCCCACAGGTCCTATCCCTGGTGATTATGGAGAATAGGTCACCCGCCTCTCCACTCCCCACGTTTGCTCAAAACACCTTCTAGTCCTACATCCAAATCATTTATAAAAACATTGCAGAGGACTGGCCCTAAAATGGAGCCTTGAGGAACCCCACTGGTGACCATCCCCCAGCCTGATGTGGCCCCATTTACCACAACCCTTTGAGCCCTGCCTGTCAGCCAACTGCTCACCCATCGCATGATGTTTTTGTTCAGCTGTGTGCTGGACACTCTGTCCAGTAGGATCCTCTGGGAAACCGTGTCAAAAGCCTTGCTGAAGTCCAAAAAGATCACATCAGCTGGTTTCCCTTGGTCGACTAGACGGGTGATCTTATAAAAGGAAATCAAATTTGTTAGGCAGGACCTACCCCTCATGAACCCATGTTGGGTGGGACCAATGAGTGCATTGTCCCCCTGGTGCACTTCAATAACTTCAAGGGTCATCTTCTCCATAATTTTATCGGGCACTGACGTGAGACTGACAGCCCTGTAATTGCTAGGGTCTTCTTTCTTACCCTTCTTGAAAATTGGCACAACGTTTGCCAGCTTCCAGTCTACCAGGACCTCTCCAGATTCCCAGGATCGCTGAAAAATAATTGAGAGAGGTCCCGCGATGACATCAGCCAGCTCTTTAAGCACCCTGGGATGAATCCCATCTGGACTCATGGAGTTGTGTGGATCCAGGTGGAGCAGCAAATCCCACACATGTTCAGGGTCAGCTGGGAGTTTCTCATTCCCACCATCACGGTCCTCCAGCTCAGGGCACCCTGGGTCCCAAAGCCCATCATCAGCGTTGAAGACAGAGGCAAAGAAGGCATTAAACGTCTCTGCTTTGCCTATGTCATTGCCTGTGAGGTGACCTTCCCCATCAAGTATCTGACCTGTGTTTTCTTTGCTTCTCCTTTTTCTGTTCACATATCTAAAAAAAAACGTTTTTATTGTCTCCCACAGACATGGCCAGCTTCAACTCTAGTTGGGCTTTGGCCACACAAATTTTCTCCCTACAAACACGAACAGCATCCCTGTATTCCTTCCTCATCGTCTGACCCTCCTTCCAGCAGCCGTACACTTTCTTTGTTCACCTAAACTCCAGAAGATCCCTGGTCAGCCAGGCCGGCCTCCTGCCCCTCCTGCCTGACTTCCGATATTTGGGAATTGCCCCATCTTGTGCTTTTAGGAGGCAGGGCTTAAGGACTGACCAGCACTGATGGACGCCAATGCCTTCAAAAGCAGTTTCCCAGGGGACCTTGCCGACTAGTTCCCTGAGCAGCCTGGAGCCTGCTTTCCCCATATCCAGGGCTGAAGTTTAGGTGGCAGTTTTCCTTCTGTCACCATAAATTCTGAACTCAACCACTCCACGGTCACTGTGACCGAGACGGCCGCCAAGTGCCACGTCTCCCACCAGACCCTCTCTGTTCTCCAGCAGCAGATCTAGGAGGGCGCCTTTCCTAGTGGGCTCCCTTAGCACGTGCACCAATGAGTTATCATCTGGGTGCTTTATGAACCTCCTGGACTTGCTCGTGTTGGCCGTGTGGTGATCCCAGCTGATGTCTGGCAAGTTGAAATCCCCCCTAAGGACAAGGGGAGTTGATCTCGAGGCATCTCTTAGTTCTGCAAAGAATAATTCATCGGCGTTGGCGTCCTGGCCAGGTGGTCTGTAATAGATTCCCACAACGACATCCCCTTTATTTGTTCGTCCCTTAATCCTTACCCAGAGGCTCTCAACTTTGCCATCGCTGATTTGAAGTTCTGCACAGTCCAGCCCCTGCTTCACATACATCGCCACCTCGCCTGCCCTGCCTGTCCCTGCTGAGGAGCCTGTAACCATCTCTTGCAGCACAGCAGCCACAGGACTCATCCCACCAGGTTTCGCTCGTGCCGATGATGTCGTAGCTGTGGGGCTGGGCCAAGGCTTGTAGCTCATCCATTTTATTCCTCGTACTGCGTGCGTTTGTGTAGAAGCACTGCAAGTGCTCCTCCCTACACGCAGCACCTCGTGGGGCCGACCGAAGGGGCTCCCTGGCACACGGTCCCTCTGATTCTAGCGCACCATCCCTTAGCTCATCACCAGCAGGCCTGGTTTTATCTCCTTCCCCCTTCGACTCCAGTTAATCTATTCTAGTTTATCTATCTCTTAGATAATCTATTCGATTATGTTACTGACTTTATAGACATATGGTGGTTTGGGGGAGAGAAGGAGAGAGCTAAGTACGCTAAACAAAAACAAAACTAGGTCCAGTCATCAGAGGGTGCCTGAGGTTGGCAGGAGATGTGTTGTAACTACTCATGTGATGTAAATATTCATCAAAGAATTAGGGAGGACATGGACCTGGTGAGAGCAATGGGCACATTCCCCGCTGCAATCAGCATTCAAAAGCAGCTCAGGTTAGCAAAATGATTGTCACACACTGCAAGTCAAAATGCAAATGTTGTTAATTGTACTGTGCTATGATGAAATCCCAGGCTTCGCAGCTATGTCAGGAGTTTAAGTAAAACTTAAAAATGTAAGTAATACTTGTGTATAGCCTGCTAGAAAACAGACTGTACCTCATTTTACAGTGGATGGCAGATATGTATCTACCTCCTCACAAGTTTCAGGATGGCATTTTGATGTCTTCTGAATGGCATTGAGGAATACAGCTTACACACTAGTGTTTTTTGTTTGTTTTGTTTTCCCCTCCAATTGTATAAACATTCCAATTTAATATGCAGACTTCTGATGTGGGGGGAGAAGGAGAAAAATCACACACACACACACACACACACACACACACACACACAAAAACCCTGCCAGCAGTAAAGTGCTTGTTTAGATAAAGCAGGAGCTGCCATTCCTGCAGCAGTTCCAGCACTAGGGATGTTGTAAAGCCATCTGCGTAATTATGCCGGACAACAAAGGTGGTGTCGTCCTAACATTGCAGGGTGTTTTTGGACTACTTGCATGTTCTGTAATATTTATCATCCAAAATTATTTACTGCATCTATCTGCAATTAAGTCACTGTGACTCATGGATGGTTTCTTGCTGATTTTAATAGCAGGAAATCAAAGATGTGGCTTACCTGCTGTTTTCTTCCCCATTGACATGTCTAAATTAACCTAAAGAATCATGTTGCTGCTGGCTATAACCACAACTGTAAATTCAAAGGGCACTTTCAGTAAATATTTTGTAGTATTTGCTTAAAATTCACAGCTTCAGCAAACATTTCTGCTAGCAATTAATTTACTAGAACATGCCAAAAGCAAACACAAAAGGGATGCAAAATTGAAGTCCAAGTAAATGTGTTTTAAAACTGAAATGAATATTCATAGATAGTATTTTGCAGCATTGACTCGATTCTAGTGGCAGTTCACAAGGGACATGCTATCTTCTCCTTCCTTAACTAGCGGAGGTATCATCTGCGTTAAGAATAACAAGTGCTGTTCTACCTGTATCCAAGGAGAAGCAGACTTCTGAGTTGGCTTTGACTCGGCCAAAATATTTCCTAGTCTTCAGTCATCTCCTACTGCATTGGAAGAACATAAAAACACATCTCCCGAGAATCACTACAAAAACAGTAAGATAATTTGCTAGTTTAAAATCATTTCTGCCAGCAGAGAGACTTGAACTAGGACAACTTTGATCTTAGAATAAATTATGTCTTAAATTGCTTAGATCTCCTGCAGATAGTACAAGAGCGAAGGATATGCACCTTCATCTCTCCTGTCACTATGTTTTTATTTTTGTTTTTTAATTTTGATGGTATGTTGAGTCTGATTCCTTCCTTCCACGTTGTTCTGTAGTATGAGGAGCATTTCAGCAAAGGGCTCCTCCATCTGCTACTGAGCCCATACATAACAGTTTGCGGTTAATTGACGTGTTCTGGGGTTATGTTTTTAGAAATAGTTAAAAATTAGGATAAGCACTTACTGCATTTCAGAATCTTACAGATATCAGGGTTTCTAATGTAGAAAAAATGGATCAAATACCAATTCAATAAGTAAATTTTTATACGTTAAATGATTGTAGATAGTGAACCTCTGGCAGTTGATTACCAGGAGGAGATTCAGTAGAAATTGTTCTCTGGTTTGCATTCTCTTTTTATTGTCTCGAGCTGAATGATTTGTTTTGATGATTATAGATACTTTGTATTGCTTAGACTACAGCTTTATTTTACATGCAAATATTATCCAATTTCATGTCTTCATTAAACTTTAATAAGGCTTTACGAACTTAGTGCATAAAAGACAATATTGAATCAACAAAGCCTGTATAATGATGATTGAAATACAAGATCCAGGAAGAG
Source organism: Heteronetta atricapilla (assembly GCA_011075105.1). Classification (NCBI taxonomy): domain Eukaryota; kingdom Metazoa; phylum Chordata; class Aves; order Anseriformes; family Anatidae; genus Heteronetta; species Heteronetta atricapilla. Next base: position 2,888,264 of record CM021737.1, read on the forward strand.
CGATGGGGGAAGTAGCTCAAGTGGTAGCAACATTGGTAAGCCTGCAGATGCATTAAGCTTATTTTTTAAGCTCCAATAGTTACAAAAGTATGAAGTAAGAGTCGGGGGGGGGAGAAAAAGTGGGAAGATGAGTACTGCTGCTGCTGTCAACGGCATACTTGAAAGTAAATGCTAATGATGTTCATTTATATGTAGTGCATGTCATTTCTTTTAGTGTTTTTAAGATGATAAAATAATCATAAAAAGAGATTCAGTTTGTGGGTTATGGCGTATGATGAAAAACCTGAGTAAAAAATGCCATGCTATTGCACAAAGGCAAGGATGATGATGAATCGCAAATAAACCCTAAGCAGAAAGTATTGGGTGAAGGAATCAGGTCCTAAAAAACTGCATTAAGTACTCAAGCATAAAATCAAACCAAATGCTCTATTCGGTGCCGATTTTACTGCAGTAGAAGTGAGACATCCCTGCTGCTTTCTCTGCTCTGGCTGGTTCCACTCAAGCAAACCCAGGTATGAACACTAACTAGAAATTAGGAGAAACTGGCACGCAGAGAGGAGCGCCTAGCTTTTGCTGAGACAGCCTACAGGGTATGGTGTGGTTAGTGCTCAGTTTGTTGCCTTCCTTGTCTTTTCAGAATCAAATATATAAAGACAGTAACAAAGAAGGGCATTCAGTGTACCGGCATATGCAGCATTAAACAGCAGGGGAAGGGTGGAACCGGTAAGTGCTTCTGTGCCAGAGTTAGAAGCCTGAAAAGTGAGACAGAGAGCAGGAGAGCCAGACGTCGGATGACAAGCCTGCTATGATACGTATCTCAGATGCAGTAGAAGGAGGATGATCAATGGAATAGTGATCAATGGGGTAACAGAGTTGCCAGGCTACCGGCTTTGCAGGAATGAGAGCATAATATGTACAGGCAGGAGAGTGTCACAGCACGAAAAGTGTAACAGCTTAAAAATATTGCAGAAAGGGAAGCACGGAGAAGGCCTTGCACAGGATTTCTGCCCACTCTAATAATAGAGATTAACTATTAAAATAATTAGGAATGTACTGCAAACCCTTGCTCGGGACCACAACAGTTATTAGGAAATGTGAAGTTAAATCAGAGAAGCTGCAAATTTAGGACCCTGAATAATAACGAGATTGTATCTAAACACAGAGATAGGTCAGCGGTTCATCAGGATGAGATGGAGAGGGAGAGAAAATTTTTGGACAGAACTGACTGAAAATGTTAGAAAAAAAAAGAATAATGCAATTCTGGATGGTGTTGTGCTACAAAAGTTCCACTTTAAGATGAATTAAAGAAAGACCCCTCCTTAGCAGTGAACAGAATATAATAAAGTTCATGTCATAGTGGGAGAGAGAAGGCTGAATGAATTCAGCCTGCAAATACTTTAGTATAGAGAAGGGGAACTATATATATCAAAAGACAATTATTCAAATAAATATAGTAGTCTACTAGTCTGAAAAGTAAGATGCCCACAGTGTGTAGTGTTCAAAACTGCTTTATCAAAAGCCCAGGTAACCTATCCCATTTTAAAAATAAGGAAAAACCAAAATAAGAGAAAAAAAAAGGCATCAAAGTGATCCAGCTCCTGGGAGCTCGACTCTGAGGAGGCTGTCATAGGTAAGACTTTAAAATGCCCTTTAAAAATAAAATAATACAAAGCTTGTCCAAATGAGAACTAGGAAACCTATAAATCATGGCAGGTCAAATGTAGGCAGGAAATAGAGGAATAAAAATTTGAAAAGCAACTTACAAGGGGTGCTTGAGCTTCTTTTCAAAGGTTCTTAAATCAAAAGAAGAGGTCAGGCAGGGCAAAGGTGGGACCACTTAATGACCAAACTGCAAGGAAGAACTTGGGATTTATAAAGCTATAGCAGAGAGGTTGAGTGAGTTCCTTTCATTGCTCCTCGCTGTTGAAGGCATTGGGGAGGTTTCTACAACGGAGCCATTCTTTTGAGTAAATAGGGTAGGGGTCAGATGAAGTAGCTGAGTGTGGGTAAATATACAGGAAATGTTAGACCAAACATGTATTGGATGTCAGTAAGTCCCCAGATCAGGTGGCATTCACCCAAGAGAAACTCAGATATGAAATTGGAGAGGGACTGGCCAGGGTTTCTACCTGACCGCTGCAAATGGCCGGTGTTGGAGGACTGGTGGGTTGCTGGTCTAATTCCCTCCCTCTTCTTCCTCACAAAAGGCACCCTGTGGGGAACTACAGACAGAGTCTTGTTTCCCAGGCCAGCAGAAAGGTGAAATATAAAGTAATGACATCTTTGGGAATGTGAATAAACATGGTCTCTTATAAAAGAGGAATAACACTGAAGTGTTATGTGGGGTGAGCAACACGGGAATGAAGGGGTTCCCACAGATGTAGCACAGCTGGATTTCCAAAAGGGCTTCAAGGGAGCTATGAAAATAAATTCCCACCAGATTGGAGAAAACAAAATTTTTTGGACTGAATGTTGATCAAAGGGTAGAAAGGAAGTACTGATGCTTCATTGTTGCTGTACAGAGTTGACGCAAAGCAGCAGTCCCCCAGATCTCCATCAACATCTCATCAATGACCTGGAAAGCGAACAGGGAGAGAAAACCAAGTCTCTGGAGTGAGGTGCTGTAGCTCACAAGTAGGATCTCCAGAAAGGCCTCACATAGAGCTTCAGTGGGGATGAATGTGTGCTTGTGCACCCAGGTGCCATAACCTGACACAGGACCATAAAAGTCTCTATGAAGAAAACAAACTCTATCCCAGCCTAGACCAGAACAATATTAAAAAGATGAGGCAGAAACATACCTTCACTGTCCTTGATCGATCTTGTCTGCTTGGAGACTGCAATGAGCAGCAGGGAGTGGTTAGGCTTGGCTGCTCTCCCTAGAGAGCGTTTCCTGCAGAGGCATTCCTCCTTAAAGCAGAGGACAAGATGAACCACTGACATCTTGTTCTTCACAGTGTTCACGTCCAATTCATTTTCACTGCTAAGCGGTTTTCTGCATTCAGAAAGCTGATATTTCTGGATAAATAAAGGAAAAATATGGTCAGGAAAATCTGGGAAAAAGCTCTTGCTAGTACTTCTGTGACACCTCATAATTCATAGATTTTAAATACTGAGATCCTGTCTCTCACTGGGGACTGCCATACACGTCCATCAGTGAGCCTTGCATTCCTTAGAAATCATACTGCATGGCTTCTCTTTCTGCACCCACTTTTTAAAGAAGTATACTGGGATTTCTCATGTGAACTGTAAGTAAAGATACTAAAAGAAATAATGCCGTGCAACATCTCTTACCAAAGTTACCTGGCAGGAGCAAAGGGGAAAGTTTATTTCTGACCAGAATGTGGAGGCCCAAAGGAGCCCAGAGGGAACAGGCACATTGCAGACCTCAATAAATGAGGAGCTCTGAGATGCTATATGCGTTGTGCCAAAGAACTGTGCAGCATCCCTGCCATCAACAGTTTTCCTTACGAGCAATAATGGTTTTAGATTTCTGTTCAGTAGTAAGATTATTTTTTATTGAAGGAGGTCATGCTATGACTTAAGCCAAACCCTTTTATTTAGGAGATTCTTTAATCTCCTAAACCTGTGAAGGGGCGAGGCCGTCCAGTGGGTATCTCTTCTTTGTAGGATTTTGTGTCAACTGTGCATGGAGTAGAGCAAGTGTTATGCTGGGGAGACGCAAGCCCCCCTTTTGGAGAGCCAGTCTTAGGAGCTAGTGCATATGCACAGAGCTATCAAAATAGTGACCCAAACTGTGTCTCATTCTGAGCAAAATGGTTCCTTCTTGAAAGCTGTTGTACTCTGCTACACCATCACAGTCATGCCTGGTCCGTATGTGGTGTAACACCATCGGTACTGCCTACAGATCTGCTCTGCGTTCTGGCAGGGGTGTAGGAGGTAACAACAGGGCTCCCGTCTGCTACAGCCTGGTGCCTCTTTGCTTTGTACATCCATACAGCAAGGTAAGACCTATAATGCTCTGAGAGAAATTGAGTGAAATTGAGGTTCTGCGGGTGATTTGTACTTGCTTGGCTTAATGTCATACAGTATCAGTCAGGAGGTGTGATGACTGGTAGCAAGACGCAAGGCTCAGTCCAGAGGCAACACGACTGAATGGACTGGAGCAGCCGGAGAGGTCTGTAGTGAAACCAGTCTTTGCCCAAGCCCTGCTCCCCAAGTCATCCTGCATCTTCATAATTTGGAATGTATTTTATTGTTGTGTTAGTTTTTAGGAAGGAGGTGGGGGAAGACATGGACAGTAAAGAAGAAGAAAAATATTAAACATTACTGTGTGAACACAGTTTATTTCCTATGTAGAGATCAAAGTTGTTTGTGAAATGCTATTGTAGTAAAATTTCTTTCTGATGGACCGAACATTCAATTCCTGCTTACATCTACTGGAAGCACTGCCAGGAAAATTGCTTCAGGGCTGGCTCACTGCTGAACTTTCCCACTGCCCAAGCAATTCCAGGCAATTGGATTTGTTATGAGAATTGACTGACTACCAGTGCGTTTGTACAATACAACCCCCGTAAAGGAGGCAGATCAGGACAGAAGTCAAAGCATGAATGGTTTGAAGTTAAAACCAGTGAGGAGAGAGGAAATTACTCAAGCTGTGCTCTAGAATCTTCCTTCAAATATCTTCCCTGCTCACCAGAAATATGAATAGCTGGTATGCTGCATTGGAGTCAGTTGCTTATTTTGTTTGTTGGAATTACATTCAGCCCACAATGGTGCTTAAAACCTTCTGCTCTTGTGGCGTGTCCAAGATCAGAACTTGGTGCATGGGATAGCTCTGTTACTGAGGGCTTCTGCAATTCTACAAAACTGCATGAATATAAGTAATTTATTTTTGCTTTGTTTGCTGAATGTAAGCACACATAGGTACACCACCTGCACCCAAAGGTAAATACATACATGGTTCAAAAATATACTCCACTATAATCTAACTTCAGTAGTTTAAAACCCCTTTTAACTTCTCTGAAATCAAATTACTTCTCTGACCTTAAGCAAATAAGGCTCTTTTCCTCTGTCCTATAACCCATCACTTTCACATGAATATCGCTTCCTTTCTTAGTTCTTCCATTAGTGCTGCCTCCTTGCTGGGACACAGGTGGCGTCCCTTTTCCTCCTGTCTCAAACTACAAATATACACTCTAAAAACCTCGGGCTTATTTGCACTGTAAGTTGTTTTCATCAACATATTTTATGGTAACGGAGAGTATTTTTGTACTTAACGCTGAAGGGCTTTTTCAGGCTTACAGACAGTATTGGCACCATATTGTTCATAAATATGATCTTGAGGATGTCACTTCCCAAGAGACATCAAAGTTATCATCTGCCATAGGTAGCAATGGCGTGTATCACAGCTTAGCTTTGCATGACGTAACGCAATCGGCAGAGTAAACAGGACATCTATTACAGTGCTTGTAATCGCTTTCTCTTTTATGACTTCACCTTTTTATTATGTCTTCATTACACAGCAAGATATATTTCAACTTTGACCTTCATCTGCAGAGTGAATAAGAAATAGGGTTTTAAGAGATGAAAGCAATTTTTCACTTGTAAAAGCTGCCTTTTGGTGGTAATAGCTAAAAGGCTTCAGATGGAAATGTTTGTCCACTCAAACTGCATAGCAGCAAAACACATTGACTGCCCTTTTTCTCTGACCACAAAATACTCTTCGGGAAGTCTGCTACATTCTGTATGCGTCTGGTTTGCGTCTTCCATGCTGAAATCTACCTTCTCTTAGCGGAGAAACAACCTGTTCGTACACGTGTGATTAACTAGAAAAAAAAAGTGAGAATATATGTATTTCAAATATAATTTGACTGCAGTACAAATCATTTTCAGAAGCTTGTCATTTTATCAGTTCCGTTGCACTAGCTGTGTAGAATGACAAAAAATAAACAGAAATGAAATAAGAAAAACCAGAAAATATTCAACAATTTGGTTTCACAGCTTCATTTGCATAAATAAGACATTATTAAACAATAGCTCTGGAAGATTATTACTTGAGCTGGTCATTGGCTAGGATTTTGCTTATTTTATGCATTTCTCTTAACTTTTTTTAATGACTTAACCTTTTTCCATCTTAGCTATATCCTCGTTCAAGTGTTACCTATTGCAGAGATGTATCTTGTGAACTGTCTCCAACCTCTCATATTTAGAAGGTTGATTCACTGGGAAAGCTGACAGCATCTTCAGAACTGGTCTCAAAAGCCTTTGTACGTCAGGGGAATTCTTGGGCTTAAAAAATTACAGTGGATCCTGGAAGGTTTCTTAACTAGCAAAATCTTAGAATGAATGAAATGTGAAATCAAAAGGTCCAGAAGAGACTGATGAAATATTCACGTGGATTTTAAGACATACCTGACAATTTTCAATACTGATGTCATTAAAAATGAGAATAAGTTGGGGGTGAATGAAGGGAAATTTAAAATAAGATGGTGAGAACCCCTTAAGCCCAAGCTGCTGGATTCAGTGCTTATTCTTGGAAGCAGAAGGGATATGTTGGGGACAGGACAAAGACAAAAACAATAAGCACGTGTAACGAAAGTGAGAGAAAATATGGCAATACAAAATATGATAAAGAAGGTTAGAATAAATGTAGGAGACCATACATTAACAATGACTATTTGCGATCAGATTTTTGTCCTAACACAATGCATTCGTTGCTACAATTCTGAGTGTTTTTATCATACCAATCTTTGCAAAAATGAAGTTCCTCTAGGCAGAAACACTCTATCCTCTTTTACCATTGATATTTCTCTTCAATATATGCTTTAGCTTATAAAAGACCCCCCTACTTTTGTTTTATTTATTTATTTTCCTGGAGAGAAAAAAAAACTGAACATGTTCTTTCTTGGGGGAGATCTGAATGAAAGCTTCATGATTGCTGACCTGGAAAATACTTGTAAATTATCACCCTGCAAGGGACATATCACTCCTACAGAAGAGGAAAAAAAAATAGAAAAGAAAAGAAAAAAGAATTGTACCTTCTTTGTTATTTCTGTGTGTGAGTTTTTTCAAGTTGTTATTTCTCCATTCTTACAGATTCAGGAAGGAATTCATGATTTCATTCATCTGATTTCATCCAGTATGCAATAAGTTGTGTTTAAGTACAGCAAATTCAATCAGTTGTCGTCTATTAAGACAAGATTCTATTGAAAGCATCCTGAAGACTCCTGAAAGTTTTATAAACTGGAGTTAATCTTTATCATTAATATTATATATTCGAGACATACATATTTCTTTCTCTACATATACCCCCACTTATTTGTATACTTATTTAATGCTTTCATAACCCCCTTGGAGATGTTTAGGCTGAGTATAATATTGTGATTTCTGATCATTAAAAGGCAAGAATTCTGAACATAAACAGCTACTGTTGTAGTAAGAACCTGTTTTCTCAAAGCATGAATTGCAGCCTTGCACAACTGAGGAGAGTATTTATGGTTTAGTATTTATTTTAAAACCATAAACTCGTTTGGGCCACTATGGAATACTCTGGGCTACTTGTAAAATAGGAGACTGTTGGTGGACTAGGTCTGTATCAGAACTGGAAGTGTAACCGTGTGGGCAAATCTCCCCTCAAGTGTCAAACTGTGCCATTTTCCTTGTAGCGCAGCCCCCATTTTCATTATATCTGAGAGCCCTTCTGCACTGATTCTGTCCCCGTGACTTGCTGGGTTGATGGGCCAGCTAGCTTGCTCTGGGTTGAGAAAAAGGATGGAATCTTAGGTAATGGCAAAAATGTGTCTGCCTTAAAAAACAAGACACAACGCATTGCTCAGAGTGGGGAATATCTCTGAGAGGTGGTGTCTCACATCAGTCTTAGCTAAACTGAGAAGTGATCATGCTCAGAGGGTGTTCTTACCCGCAACCTTAGCAGCAAGCCCCGCAGCGTGCTCTGTACACCTGTGTACTAACGATACCGTACGGGAAGGTGTTAGCAGTGCTGCTCAGACCGTCTGCTGGCTGGGTACGTGCAGAGCAGGCTGGTGTCCTTCCCGGAGGCCTGGCAGGAGGTTTTCAGTTCCCAAATGCTGTGCCGATGAAATGGTGGTAGGGAAGCTGTACAGCGGTAATACCTTGGATCCAGTTTTCCCTCTGTGAAAAATATCTGAACTTATCTTTGTGTGAAATACATTGGTACAATGGCTGGCAAATTTTCTGGTTCTGATGTCTTGTAGAACCCCTCAGAAGGCAGAACAATTTCAGAGGGGACATCTGTTGAGACTTTCCTTACAATACCAGCTCTCTATACATGGAAGAGAAAATTAACAAACTGTCAGGACTGCTTTAAGATTGTTCTGGTGAGTGAGGAGATGGAAATTATTTAGGGGAAAAGATGACTTCTCCATTGTCTTTCAGTTAAGAAGCTGGAAAAAGAAAAATCCTCAAGGAATACTTAAAAAATAAAGTTATTAATATTTTGCAGATTTTTAATTCTTCAGAAGGTATTTTTAATTATTTTGGCAGTGTCAGGGTTATCAGTATAACTATAATATCTATTCAAGACTTTTTTTTTTACTTTTTATTTTTTAACCTGGAGCCTGGAGTAGGTTACAAGGACGAAAAGGTTTGGAATGATCAGCGCAATCCAGTGCGTATTATTTTAATTAGTGTTGTCTGTAAAATATCCATCCCCAGTGGTGCAGCAACCAAAATGCAGCTTTGGCACTTGCATGTGACCTGAAGTGGTCACCAAATCCCGCTGCATGTTCATCCAGTTTTTAGATCCAGCTCTCTGTGAGGTGCAGGCAGTCTGTGCTAGGAGTTGTGAACACTAGCAGCACTGGCCTACATATACAAGGTGCTGTCCATGGAGATGCTGTAAAGCAAATTTCAAACTCCCTAAGGTGTCCTTAACCACTAAAAATACCCTGCTTGCTGCCAGATCAAAGTGTAAATATATCCTGGAAGAGAATAAATTAACTTGATTGCTTATTGAAGTGAATTCTATCTAATCCTGTATCTAAACATTTGATTTAGCCGTTGCACGGGGTTTTAGCAAGAAAAAGTATCAGAATCAAAACACAAAGTCCTTATTCGTTCAAGACCAAAGTTTGAACAGATGTGTCCGTGTATGGAGACAACATTTGAAATAGGCCATGGAAGAAGTGTTGTAAGATTCTGCCTGGTTTCCCACCAAAGGCAGGGTTGCTGTTGGCTGCAGTCTTAAGCTTGACTCTGAATGCAGTAACCTGACTCAATAAGGCATTTAAACACCCATAATCATAGAAAAAGTGATCTGATGAATCATGGCCCTAACCACGAAAATTTGTCTAATGAAATTGTGTGAAATTAACTTTATTCACAAAACACACCTGTTCTGCTGGGAAGTTGCCTATAAATATCTTTATGCCACCTGCCCCAGCTGTGAGAGCTCCTATAAATCATGTAATTCCCTCTGACAACTAATACTGCCTTGAGGGCACCCTTTTCTTTCTTTGTGCTTTTTCTGAAAACGTGTATTTGCATAAATACAAATTTGTATGCCAATAAATTTTCCACTAGATTTCTTTTTCCTCTCATAAACTTGAATAATGTTCAGTTTATTCATAATTTAGCCTCCCCTCTTAACTGTCACAGTTTCACGTACGGCCGTGTTATGAAGTAGGGTGTTACCACTTGGGAATGCTGCCCGTCCGAAGACACTGTCATTCGTTAAGACAGCGCCTTAAAGGAATTGTTTTGCTTTGGCTGTGTTGAGTCCAGATGGAAAGAAATTAACTATCTGGAAAACCAAGAGTATCAGGGCTCGGCTTGTTTATCAGTCCGATTTCCCTGGTTCTCTTCTTTGTCTGTGAGAAATTGATGCTCTCTTCTGAGGCTGAATTTAAACTCTAAGAAAAACTTGCCGTAAGTCTAGAGCGCGCAGTCTCCTGCTTATAGCCGTGCTTTTATCTGCTGTGAGATTTAGCCAGGTAAGCCAGTACCCCAAGGTGCACGAAGGGGAAGAAGTGCAATCCCTGCTCTCCAGGCAGAACGTGAGTCAACAGCGGCGTGTCGCTGAGAGAAAGCTGACTAAATACTTTATTAGGCCATACAAACACAGCATAGACTGCAAAAATGTAGGAAGTGATCCTGTGTAAAAATACAATGATTTTCCTTCAAGAAGGATATGGATTTATTGGTGGGAGTCCAGAAAAGAGCAATCCGCAGCTGAGATTGACAGAACGGCAATGCTATAACCTTTAGAAGAGAAAATCACGGGGAGACATTATAACAGTTTTCAAGTACGTGCAAGGCTATTGCAAAGAGGAGGGGAAAAAAAATTGCTTCTGTGGCTCACAAGACAAGCAGTAAGGGATTTAAATTGTAAACAGAAAAATTTGGACTTGCTCCTGGGGGGGTGGGACAACAAAAACCTCAGCCTTCTGCAATATCCAGAGTGTAGCGCTGCAAGACGTGGCCTTAGGGGGATTGTTGAGATTTTTCCGAATAAGCTGGATAAATATCAGCTGAGAATGACAAAAGAGTAGCAGCCTGCTCCCCTCACTTTTGATATGAATGTCAAGTGCACTTTTAGAATAACTATAATTAGTCCTTTATATGCGTAATCTATGTAAACAGCATTTTGATAGATCTGTAAAATTTGAGCTACATACAATTGTACTTTGATGCACATGTGAAAAATAGATACGAGTAACGCTTTTTATTGCAATACATCTATTACTTCATTTTTACTGATAATAATTGATCTTATTATTGAGTTATAATACGCTTAATCTTTATTCTTCCTGTGATTAAAATATAACTTTCTACCAGCACTTAAAAACAAAAGGAACATAGTTTTAAAAAGTGACTTTACCTGCAGTTAGCATGGAAATACCTTCTACGTAGATAATATTTCATTCTAGAGAAATGGGAAGTGTTTTTATTTATTATTATTTTTTAATTTATTATGATGTGGTTTTCTTATATGTGTTTTACTGTTACATTGTATTGACAGAGATCGCTTTTGTGAAATGGATGCTCAGAGGACAGCGCACAGTAGCAGTTTATCTCTGTGTGAAAGGAGGATGCCTGACACCTTCAGTTAAGTCATTAATTAGGGATGGTTTTATTTTAACAGCTCTTTTTTTTTTTTTTTTTTTAATCAGGCAGGAGACTGTGTGCTGTCTCAGATTCATAGATAGTGTGCCCATTCATTTGCAGAATGATGCTCTATGTAGGAAAATTGCATAGGCTTAACGGGCACAGACAGCTTACACCAATTTGCTGAGTGTGCTGAGCAGGGAGTGAGGTCCGGAGGACGCTTGCTTTCCTTGGGTGCGTGGGATTAACCACAGACAGCTGCATGCCTCTGGTATCACCAGATGTGACGTTCATTCTGAGGACAAAGAGGTCAGAATGCTACGAGAAAAGGACTAAAAGTCAAGTGCATGCTGATTAGAAGGTGCAATTCAATGTGGGGAAAGGAAATGCCACCTTCCCCCCATTCTCCCCCATGTCTAGGACAGGGATTGGTACGGAAGCACTACAAAGGCCATTGTTAATACCTGTCCCATTATCAACAAAGCTCAGGCATGAGTGCTTTTTAGGAGCTCCAATATTTTGCTTGAAAAATCCACTGCACAGGTAGTGTCCGAGCCTCAAATATTTTTCCTGCAGCGACCCTTCCAAACTCATACCTTGACTTATAGGTTGTCACTTTTTGTTTTCTGGAGCTAAACTGGCTCATGTTTACAACGTGCTTAACTGAACTTGGAACCTGTGCTCTCCCTCGGTTACACATCAAAGAGAATCTTTTTAGAAGGTTTTGTCTGGTACACTGGCATGAAGGCAGTACTGCTGCAGTGTCTGCCCCAGAGGAGCGCTGACATGAGGTCTGAGCGAGCCTAGCAGAGCTGACAACTCCTCCTGTTTGACCACGGTCTGGGGATAGCTCTAAGAATCCTAAACTTGCCCAGGTGTTGCTGTTGCATCTTCTACACTTTAAAAATTTGGTCAGCAGAAATCCCAGGAGTGAATATAAAATATAGAACAGTGCTGAAATTATGAATAGAAATGGAAGAGGATCTCAGAAGGAGCAGACTGACAGTGTATTTATTTTTTGCACATTTTTTTTCCCTTTCTAAAAAAAAAAAAAGGCACAGGAATGGCTCAGATCCATTACTCTACCTGCTTTATATCATACCAACCACAAAATGGTCCTCAGAAGTTATGGAGGTGATATATGTGCTAAGGAGAAGTCTTCTATGACCACTTGCATTGCATTCATGCTTACAAACAGTCTTCATTGGACCTGGGATGGGAATTTGTCCCTGTGCTCCAGTGCTTTGTTAATGCAGCAGACACAAAATTGGAGTGGCAGATGGGTTCTTCAGTCTTCAGTTCTGAGCTGGGTTTGAAGATCTAGCCCCGTATCTCCGTATGACATTACAGTATTTGGGTAACTGAGTATTGTGGCTGGGAAATGGAAATGGATGTTAAAAGCTCTTCTGAGATTCCGGTGAGGTTAAATGCTTGACAATCAATTGTCACCCTGTGCAAGACAGGTTAGCCTGTAGAAACTTCAGCAGAACCCTCCTGAAATGCCAGGCATCTTCCACCTCAGTTTGAATGGAACTGCTGTGTAGAGTTTGCAGTAGAAATAATCTCATCTCCCCACCCTGTTTTACCCCAGAAGTATGAAACTTTCTCCTCCTTGCTGGTGGACTGCTCAAGAAAAATGCCATGGCAAGACGGCTCTTCAAGCTGCGTGTGATGCTTTCAGTGAGCAAGTGAGAGGCGCTTGCAGCCCTGAGACCTCAATCTCACCACGAGGGCTTTGAGCCATGAAGCCGCAGATCAGACAGTGTTTTCAAACTGCTTCCTTTTCCTTTGTTTCCCCTATGTTGCCTTAGTTCACACCACTATAGATCTCAATTTGTGTTTTCCTATGAACTACCAGATTATTTTGCTTATTCAGACCTCATTCCCACTGTTATTGGCATGGATGCAGGTTGTCAATTGTCACTGCTCTCTCCCTTTGTGTGGCTGTGCAGGGCACTCTGGTTGCAAATGCTGGCTGCTCCCAGTTACCCCAGCGACCTGGGAACTGGGCAGAGGGGAGGCAGAAGGAGGTCATCCCCTATGCCCTGCCCCTGAGGGAGCACAAGGGTGGCTGAAACTTGCTGCAGTGGTTTCACAGAATCATAGAATCATAGAATATCCTGAGTTGGAAGGGACCCATAAGGATCATCAAGTCCAACTCCTGGCACCGCACAGGTCTACCCAAAAGTTTAAACCATGTGACTAAGTGCACAGTCCAATCTCTTTAAATTCAGACAGGCTCGGTGCAGTGACTGCTTCCCTGGGGAGCCTGTTCCAGTGTGCGACCATCCTGTCAGTGAAGAACCTCCTCCTGATGTCCAGCCTAAACTTCCCCTGCCTCAGCTTAACACCTTTCCCATGGGTCCTATCCCTGGTGTTTATGGAGAACAGGTCACCTGCCTCTCCACTCCTCCTTGTGAGGAAGCTGCAGGCTGTGATGAGGTCTCCCCTCAGCCTCCTCTACTCCAGGCTGAACAGGCCCAGTGACCTCAGCTGCTCCTCATACGTCTTCCCCTCCAGGCCCTTCACCACCTTCATCGCCCTCCTCTGGACCCTCTCCAACAGTTTCACATCCTTTTTGTGCTGTGGTGCCCAGAACTGCACACAGTGCTCGAGGTGAGGCCGCACCAGCTCAGAGCAGAGTGGGACAATCCCTTCCCTCGACTGACTAGCGATGCCGTGCTTGGTGCACCCCAGGATCCATCTGGCCCCCCTGGCTGCCAGGGCACACTGCTGGCTCATGGTCAGCTTGCTGTCAACCACGACCCCCAGATCCCTCTCTGTGGGGCTGCTCTCCAGCATCTCGTCACCCAGTCTGTACGTGTAGCCAGGGTTGCCTCGTCCCAGGTGCAGGACCCGGCACTTGCTCTTGTTAAACTTCATGTGGTTGGTGATCACCCAGCTCTCCAACCTGTCCAGATCTCTCTGCAAGGCCTTTCCACCCTCAGCAGGGTCTACAACTCCTCCAAGTTCGGTGTCATTGGCAAATTTGCTCAAAACACCTTCTAGTCCTACATCCAAATCGTTTATAAAAACATTGAAGAGGACTGGCCCTAAAGTGGAGCCTTGGGGGACCCCACTAGTGACCATCCGCCAGCCTGATGTGGCCCCATTTACCACAGCCCTTTGAGCCCTGCCCGTCAGCCAACTGCTCATCCATCGGATGATGTTTTTGTTCAGCTGTGTGCTGGACACTCTGTCCAGTAGGATCCTATGGGAAACCGTGTCAAAAGCCTGCTGAAGTCCAAAAAGATCACATCAGCTGGTTTCCCTTGGTCGACTAGATGGGTGATCTTATCATAAAAGGAAATCAAATTGGTTAGGCAGGACCAATGATTTAATGGCAGGAACAATTGGATTAATGGAATAAAAGACACTTCCTTGAACGTGTCAGTCGTGTGGCAATCTTACTCCAAAGTAGCTGTGGGAAAGTGCTGGATTTCCCCTCATTAGAATATCTTATGTTCTGTTCATGTGATTGATTTGTGGTTTTTTTTGTTGTTGTTGTTTGTTTTTGTTTTTAAAGATTTTTTTTCCTTAATCTCCTCTCCAGTTTGGTCTTTCTGTTTGATTTTCTTCAGCTCATGCCTAACCAGACAGTAAATGGTCATGCTAATGGTAATGTTTAGACATCTTGCGTTGGCCTCAGTGGGCACAAATTCTGACATTGCAACTTTATTAACAGACCCTTTCTTGCTTAAATACCTCCGTCAGGTTATACAAAAGGTTATGAGGAGGGCTCACAGCAACATGGAAACTATTGGAGAAATGAGCAAGTGTGTCTGTGTTGTCTTTTAAGTCTTCTAATTGCCTCAGTAGAATCTGGATTCAAACTCCACCGAAGCTGATGAAAAGCTGTGTTTTGATTTTAGTGGATTTGGTGTTGGAGTTTAGACATACATCATTGTAAGGACCTTCTTCTGCCTGCCACCAAACTCTCTAACAGCTTTTATTTTTTAGTTAAACAAAATGGCTATTCTGTTTGCAGAAGAAACCTTGAACATTTGCAATATTCAGGCTACTAATGTTAGATTTCATGATATTTCCTGCTCCTCATGAAGTTTCGTGTCCTGGAGGGAGATCATAATGTAAGAACTTCCGCTGTCATTAAAAAATACATATCGTTTGGTCCTAAGATTACACAAAGGAGCTAGCAAATATGGACAGTAAAAGATAAGAGAAAAAAATATTAAGTCAAGTGACATAATGATCCTTAAGTCAATCTCATATACTTTGGAGAAGCTGACTCAGGGTGCTGAATGAATTCAGGTGAAAAAGAAATTGCCTGGCCATGCATACATTTCTGTGCATCTTTTCTTTGCTGCTAGTATTCATGACAATGTTACAGCCATTCTTTCACAGCCATTCCTCTGCAATGATAGATTTGTGTGAAGCACTGCAATCTTGGTGAAGACACCTCTTCGCTTGGTGCTAAAATTGGGATAACATGTCCAAAAACTTTGGAAAAAGGAAAAATGAAATTGCAGTGAATATTAAATGCAAACTCTAGGTGTCACAGCCTTTGGATATGTCTCATTTATTTTGTCATCTCTGTCTTTGCCACAGATTTTGCCTTTCTCTTGACAAAATTGGGATTTTATACTGATCAAAATAAGAATACTGTTTTCAGAGTATTTTCCCAACTCCTACAACTAACGCCATTTCAGGATCAACAAAATGTTTGTAGATCTTTAAAAGTTTCTGCAAGTCATCAGTTTGTAAGTGCAGATCAACTTTAAGGTGATATTCACATACCTTTGAGACTTGGTTTTTATTTCACACAAAGGCATGTTACTAAATTGTATTTATTTGTTTAGATAATAATTAATTAAGGCCGCCTGTCTGAGTCTCCTGGTGGCCCAATACATCAATAACTATCTATGACTGCTATCCGAGCAGTGGGGAATTAATTATTTTAACAGGAACTCAGCCAACCAACATCCAGTGGAGATTCTTCAGTGCAGTCTTTACTGTGAGGAAACACATCCATAGTTTTCTCTGGAAATCTTATCAAACTGTACCTTCCCTGTCCTGCTTCTCCTTTTCTCTTTCTCTGTTCTGAAATCGGGAAGGCGTATGCTTCAGCCCCTATGTGCTGTTTTGCTTTGCTTTAAGCTGGCCAAGACTTTGGGAATCATTTTCACAGAACACTGCTAGTTCTCTGAAACCACACCTAATTGCAGATCAATTTCAGTGTTTCCTGAGTTTACAAATTCCTTAGTATTTCACACTGCATTTGATGCTTTTGAGTGAAAATGATTTTTCCGAATGTTTACAATTTTATATTTATATGTGTGTGTGTATATTTACCCATACATATGTATATAAATCTCATATTAGCATGCAAGCCAATCAGGAAAAAAAATAAACTAAATGAAATGTTTAAATTATTAGATGACAATTATGTGATAATCTGTCTTGAAAAACACTTCCGAGATTTTTTTGATTTTTTTTTTTTGATTTTTAACTACTAATCAGGACAAAGCAGTGGAAAATGAATTTGTCTTTTATTTTGACCCCCTGCTGTTTCTTTCATTAGAAGCAAACTTTCAGGAACATTATCAAAGAGTCCTAAATAGATATGTTAATATAATTATTATGATGTATATTTATATATCAGCAAAGCCACATATATGTGTATTTATACACAGCATTGCAGATCAATATCAGTGTGCTGAAAGGTGCCTCTGAAGATATGTAGCATTGCCTAGAAAGTTTATGGGAACGTTGAAATATGGTCCATTCACCAGCTTTCATTTTACATGGTGTTTGTATTCAAGACTTGCCAGAAAAAAAAAAAAAAAAAAAAAAAAAAAAAAGTGGGGTGAGTGTGGGGTTGCTTTTTGTTTGCTTGATTTTGGGCATTTCAAGACATTTCAATTCTGCATTTCAGTTCCCCTACCTGTGAACATTAGCTCACATTCACCATTAAAACCTTTTGAAGTCTTTTGTCAGGTACTGCAACGTGCCTCTCTGTAAATGCTGGTAATTGCCCAATGTGACTGATGCATTGGATTTTCTAAAAAGTTGATGCCATTTTTTTAAACTATATTTTTTAATGACCCCCTTCTAGGGTCAAACCAGAGTAGTAATAATATGACAACTAGGTGCCTGGGTTATTCTCTTGGCTGTTCTGCAGCAGTGTTCACAGGTACACCTACTAGATGAGAGCACTGCTGGATTACCTCTTCTCATTTTTTGCAATAGTCTGGTCCCTGAATCCCTTTCTAAAATAGATCTCGTGTACCATCGTTTCTGCTCAACCACATAACAGAGCTTTGTGGGCTATAAATATCTGCCTCCTTTTAGTCCAAGACAGGAAAAGCTGGTGTTCTGTACTGACAAGCAGATACATCAAACTCAGTTTTGTTTCTCTCCATTCTGTTTTAGCATAACAATATTATTTCTCTCAGGAACTAGCTGACACTTAAACATCTCACAAAGGTATTTTATATAGTGTAAAATACAATTCACTTAGACCTTTTAATATAAGCCTCTTTGAAAACATATTTAATTCTCATACTCTAATTTCCTTACTACGGCTAAATTTTAATGCATGTATACCCAACAGAGTAATGTACCTGAAGATTTTTTTTATTCATATGCATTCACAAATCAAAGTGATAGCACACATTCCCAATAAATATTAATCTTGTTCCTTCCCTTCTTTTTTTCTCTTTTTTTTTTGTTGTAACATCCAAGCAATATTTCTTTAGCAAAGAGCTAAATAAAAAATAGAATACTAAATGCACCAAGATTAAATACTAAGAATGAAATAATTGTAATCATATAATAAATGGTATCCTCCTAATATCTGCTGTTGGTTTTGAACATAATGAATCATACAGCAATCATGCAGTTGAAGAGCACGTAATTCTTATGGAAGCCTTTCATTATGGATGTGCTTTTTGTACTTCAAACTGAACTGCTCTGTGGCTGTAGGGGGAAAAATAAGGCTGAAGTTTTATGAATCTAAAAGTTCAGGATGAGAATAAAAATTAGTATGGTGTTTTAAATTGAGACTGAAAACTTGATATTACTCTCTCTTATAGGGCTACTAAACACAACCCCCACCAAAGTGCACTAAGAATTTCTGAGACTTTGACAGTTATAGGCTCTATATAATCATTAATGTCGTATGAATAAATAAAGCCTACTTAATTCAACACTAATGAGATAAAGCAGGTTCAGACAGTTTTCATCACTGATGACCATATTCACTCCTAGCTCTGCTAGAGTAATTGTTCATTGTTGTCATGTTATGCAAATTATTTTAAACCTTGTAGAGCTCTATAGACAGTATAGAGTAGCAAGATGGGCAGAAATTGTTAAATAAACTTTGTTTTTTTTATGGCAATTATCATTTTGGCATATTTAAATATAATGGTAATTTTAATGGTAATTAGGAACAGAATTTGCAAGTGTATTTGATACGTTTGGAATTAGCCAAAATAACAGGATAGCAAAGGGATTATGAAGATCTCTTTCAGAACGAAAAGCACATTTTTATGGAAGGGAGACTAAATTGGGCCATGCTCACTTCCAGGAAGATGTTTAAATAATCCTGAAAGTCTTAAAACACTTCAAAGCATTTTATCTTTTATTAAGTTCTTTTTCAAGAACCATCTGAGTTTGCCTTGGCCTCCTGTTCGCTGCTTCCCGTTCTTGCACATTTTACCACATTCTCTGCTCATTTCTGCCATTTTTATAGAAGAAGATGGAGATTATATTATAAACTTAATGGAGAGGATCTGCTCTAAATTAAAACTGAAAGTTCAAGAGACACAACTTAGGAGAAATGCTAAAGCCAAGTTTTGTACATGTGCGAGTTTGCAGGCGTTTGTTCTAGCGTGTATGACAAGGGCAAATGTGAAAAATGTATCAGTTGGTCCCACCATGTGAAAATGCATCAGATTTGTCTTAATAGGGTTTGAAAGCAGAGTCAAGACATTGGTTCTACATTCAAAGCCATACTCTCTCAGCTGAGGTCTCGTCTCATGTTCTAACCAGGGATTCAGCCTGTTGGGTGCAGGCATTGCCACCGCCTCCAAAGTCTTCTGGAGAAGGGTCCCGCATCTGGAGCATCTGTGCTAGGAATCTGACGGAGCTGAAAGAGAAGTAGCTGCTTTGCATTTTCACTTATTTTACCTTGCTAGGCTGCAGCTGTTGCAGATGAAGGTACAGTCTAAAGCTTTTGAGCATTTTCAGGTGCATTTAAACAAACAGTAACTAGATTAATTGGAAGTATCTACTTCTATGTGTATGTTTTATGCTTTTGAACTATTAGAGATGCTGTGAAAACACTGCACTCCTAATAATTTTCTACAATCTATGCATGGGACAGTGACAGAATTCATGTTCTCAGTCACTACTCTGAACCACCGGTTAGTCCTCCCTGTTTTAATATCAGCAGTTATATTTATGCAAAATAGCAGGTTGTAAAAGTTGCTTGTCATCCGTAGTTCAAAACCAAATTTGCTGAGTACTTGTGAATTAATCACCCTTCTTAAAAAAAAAAGGAAAAGCAGTTAAACCGAGAGTAAAACTACTTATAATAAAGTATGAAATAAAATTGATTGGTACAGTTAAATACAGGTATGTTCTTCAGATAAATTAATAAAATGTCTGTGATAGCTACACTGAACTGTGAGAAGGTATGAGAGAAAAGAAGTCCAAAAGTTCATTTCAGAGGAGACATTAATAAAAACCGGATGACGTGCAGCAAAGAAAATTAGCTCCTAGTGTATATGGACGTGAATAATGCTGGATGAAGTATCATATAACTTAATCAGGCTGTAACAGGAAGATGCAGCTGTGGTTTCCTTAATGACCGATGGGTGATGTAATCAAATGCTAAATGCACATTGTCAGCTTCTGACAAGTTTCTATCGCAGCGAAGATGGAGTATCACTTAACCGGGAGTTGAGGCTGATAACACATCCTCTCCTGAGTGGAAGGAGGGGGGAGCGGACAGGTTTCTATAGTGCTGTTGTGCCCTGAAGTAATCTTCCTTAGGCACTCTCTAACGTAAATATTGCCTTTCCTCAGGGTATATGCCTGCTGGCCTTGGCAGACTATGAAGTTATTAATGATGCTGGCTCCGGCATGAAGTGCTGCTGGGGTTACTGCAGGGTCCAGCAGGGCTGCGGGAGCTTTCAGGAGGCTCTGGCTTCTTCTGTGAGCCTACGCGGCTCCCCGGTGCAGGTCCGTGGATTATCTGAGGTCAAGGTGGTGGGGCAGTGACGGAAAGCGCACTCCCCACGCAGAGTGAAGAAGCACTGCCCTTCAGGACAGTAGGTGAAGTGTTTCTGAGATTAGGTTTGTAGGACTTCAAACCTTCCATTTCTCTCTTGTATGGTGGCAGTGTTTTCATTTAAACATCCCCCGATTTCAAGTCTAATAGAGCACTGACCTTTGTAGCAGCAGGTTCAGAGCCCACTTGAGCAACTTCTGCTAGCCTCCAGCCCAGGGGGACACCAGGGCTGGATGTGCCTGCTCCAGGATGACTCTGGAGGTGGGACTGAATGCTCTGTACGTGAGAGGAGGGACTTGGTCCTTGCTGGCTTCATTGCACAGCATAGGCATGAGCCAAATCAGAAGGGTCTAGCAGCAGTTTCATCACATGGTGCTGCAGTGAGTACAAGAGCCAAAACTAAGACTGAGCTCATTGATAATCCTGGGCTTTGCATTTTAATGCATACTACTAGTTGAGTGCTAGATTGTGCTCTTATGACAGAGCAGATTAGGAAACCATTTGCATGTGAATCTCTCTAAATCAGTGCGGTTTCCTTGGTAACAAATGGGGAACCAAGCTCCAAAATCTGCTAGTTGCCATTAAAATGTGTGCGTATATGGGGAGCGTGTGTTCTTTTTTACAAGTTTTTATTAAAGAAAAGAAAGATTGCAAAACTTAGCAAGATGCCTGATTTACATAAAATGAGGGGTTGAGGGAACGAAATTGGTTCTTCACTCACTAGCACTTAACTTATACAAAAGTCTCATTCCTAGTCAAACAAAACCAAGATATTTTGCAACCAGAGTTTTGCTTTTTGGCTATTGAAAATGAAATTTGCTCTTGCTTATTATTTTCAGGGAGGCTGCCAAGACGTGGCATTTCCATCAGTAGCTGCTTTCCAAGCTTCCTAAGTAGCCAGCTGGGAAGGCTTGGGGTATAATTTTGCTGGGGACCTGCAGGGGCTTCCCAGCTCCCATCTGTGGCTCTGCAGGTCGGATCCTCACCCTGTCTCGGCGTAGCCCTTATAGGAAGGGTCTTGTAGGTTCTGCATTAGTCCACTGGCTCGGGCCTGGAGCGGTTTGAGATCAGAGCATTCCTGGTTGGTTTTGGAAGGCCTGGTACCTGCTGCTTTCCTCCAGTGATTCCATGAAACCTAACGCGTAGCCTAAGTGGTGTTTGTGCTCGCTTTTTCAGGGCCTTCTCAGTAAAAGAACTAATAATAAATCCGCCTTGTTAAAAATTAATTCCAGAAACGTAACTGAAAACATGCAAGCAAGTTGGTGGAAAAAAGCCCTTTTCTTAGCCTTCACTTGTTTCGTATGCTGGTTCTCTGTTTTATAATTTCCAGTTTGCAGGTTATCCTAATTAGGCCTAAGTTTTGAACACGAAGTGAAACTTCAGTTGCCCTAAAATTGCTGCAATGTATGTATGAGGGGGGATTTCAAAAGAAAAAGAGATTTCCTCACAGCAGGAGAGCATCTCTCTTGTTCAGAGGTGTAATTTTTGAAAACATATTAAAATCGTAAAATAGGTTTTGTAATAAATAAAAGTAATTACTGTTCAGCTCTCATTTAGGAGCAAGCTAAGCTACTTCTGCTGCTGAACACAGCCTTACTTCATTTTATTAGACTAAAGTGATTTTTCATGTCATGCTGGTTTTGTTTCTGTTAATGAGCCATACAATAATCAGGAATAAAAAGGGGAAAATTGTATTTGAATACAGAAGACCTGAGATACTGAAAGTTCGTATCATTAGCATGACCAAGCTTTATCTTTTTTATGCATCATTGAAAGTGGTACGATTAGAAAGGGTCTCGTGAGTGATCGAGTTGTGTGAGGGAATTCAAGTACCACAAAATGTAGGTCGTGGACTCACAAACGTTACTCCAAGTTCTCTGCTTATCTTTGTGGTTGTATTTCAGCTTCTTTAGAAGACAACTTAAACCTGCCAACTCATTTTTTTTCATGGAGTTATGTACATAAGAGCAATATTAACCTTACTGTGATTTCTTCAGTAAGATATTAATCTTTCATTTGTTTGTAAATGCCATCAGATCCATAGGACTAATAACTGGGCCTGGTAGCATCACTTTTACATTCTTAAATTTTCCTGATACTTTAACCAGTGATTTGAGTACACTCGTACTCAAGATTTATTTTCCCCTTTTTATCTTACATTTCAGAAGCTTGTGGGTTTACTAGACAACTACCATGAAAACATGTAAGAATGGTGATTCTGCATCTTTATTTGTGGAAGGGACATCATACAAATGATGGTCGTTTTCTTCATTTTGAAGGACACACTGAAATTTTCTTTTTCTAGATTGTAATTACATTTCCAGTTTCCTGCCAGCATATGCTGATTGCCTTTTGCAACTTCCTCAGGGCCTTGTCAATCCATTGATTAAGAAACACTCTTTAAGTGGATATGTACTACATTTGAATAACTGATACCGTTTGATTAGGGTTGAATGCCGATGTGACCCACAGTAAACAGCTGTTTCTGAGTCTTGTAATTCTTTGTGATGAGCCTTGTGACATTAACTGCTTCTCAAGTTCTGGACTTTCTCGTGATCACCCAGTAAGGGTCATTTGATGCTTGTAAATTAAATCTTCTGATTAGTTGGGTTTCAGGAAAAAATAAAATAAAATAAAATAAAATAAAATAAAATAAAATAAAATAAAATGTGCAGTCACATTCAGAAGCAATAAAATCATGAGTGGTTCTTTACAAGAACATTCAAATAACAAGTTTCTTGCTAGCTGTTACTGCTCTATCTAGTTCAACTGAGTTTTTGTGCTCTTTGTTATTTTTGACAACATGAGCAGTCCAACAGCTTACTTCATTTTTGCTGCTATGTGAGAAACAGTTCCTCCAGGATTACCCCACCAGTCGTTCTGAAAGACAGAACCAGGTTTACTCAATGGGGTCCGGCGAGTTGTTGGCCGCCCGCCAAGGGCAGCAGAACAATGCATGTGCTTGAGAGGTTTGGCTAAATTGTCACCAAAGTTCTTGGGGTCAAAGTCACGCAGAGAAATATTAAATGGAAATCTTGTTTATAAGCACTAAGTAATATGTCCTCCTGAGAGTGACCTTTGGTAACTTCAACTGCTTTTCAGTCGAATTGCTGTGCGACTGCTGCGTACAGAGTTTTCCATGGGCAAAATGCAGAATTGGAGGCAGGACAGTACAATAAATTCTTGATGCATCACATCTGTAATGTATTCCCTTCTGTCCCTGGGTAGGGAGGTGGGAGTAATGTTTGTTAAATTAAGGGAATTTCAAGGCTGTTTTCTCTTTGCTTCGAAAAGGATATATGTACGTTCTGAAAAAAAGCATCATTAATAAAAAAAAACACTCTAATCTTTTAAGGATACATTGAAAATATGTCTTCATTTCTCAGTACGTAATTTCAATGAATAATTATTGTTTAATTATTATAATTTATTACCGTTAGGGCAAATATTCATTTGGTAACTATTCTAATTTGTGTGTAATTAGAATAGACTATGAAATTAATGATCTTCAAAATCTGCTTAAAACTTCTCCCAAATTTCATAAATATATACTTTTCTCTTCATTTTTTTTTTCCCAGTAACTCAATATTTTGATTGAAAAATCTCTGCAGGTGGTGGTGAAGAAAGATTTGTAGATTAAAGGAAATATTGTGAACATGTGGATTTACATAGGTTAAAGGTGCAATTTTCCTCTGTGGCATATACTACACCACGAGAACATTTTTTTTGGTAAGAACAGGGTTCCACAGACAAATGGGTATGCTCACTTGAATAAAATGTGTTAGTGCCATGTGTACTACATAAATGTGAGATTATTCAGATTCATTCCTACCTGGAGCCCAAACAGTTTTATTCATTGTACTTACAACCTGAACCACAGCTGCTGTACACTGTTTTATTTTAACATTACTGGGCACGTAACAAAAACTCCTCAAATAGCGTGCTATACCCTCCTGAATTTGTCCCGTCTTTGTATGACTTACTGATATTTTGAAAGAAGATTTATGAAGGTACAACAAAGTGGAGAAAACTTTTAATGTTTCCAACGTTCTGAGACGATGTGGACAAGCTGTGAGGAATATTTACTTAAAGTGATTTGAATTTGTAAGACTGAAATATATTTGAAGTTGAACATTTCCCAAGGAGATAACAGCTGAATATCACAATAATACAATGCCTTTAACATGGAATGAACCATTTTTATGAAAAAAAAAAAAAAAAAAAAAATATTACATATATATGTATAGTATTCTAATATTGTCCTTTAACACAACCAGAAAAATGCCAC
This sequence comes from Heteronetta atricapilla, assembly GCA_011075105.1. Lineage (NCBI taxonomy): Eukaryota > Metazoa > Chordata > Aves > Anseriformes > Anatidae > Heteronetta > Heteronetta atricapilla. The sequence continues at coordinate 2,912,854 of CM021737.1, forward strand.
AAACCAAAAAGTTCCAGAAGGGAACTGCTGCCTAGGTCCAGACCTGTTTGTCACAGATCTGCATTTGTTCTTGAACATTTGTGGATGGCTCTGCCTTGTAACTGCTCTGTGGTTACACCAAAAGTTATGTTCACAAACTCGCTTGCAATTCTTTGCAACTGCTGCTTGACAGTCTGAGTGCTGGGCGACTAAAGCAGAAGAGGATGTATGGGATGGCCACAGGCAGCCTCTTCCAGTGCTTACTGGAATAGCCATTAGTATGCATTTTCTAATGACTAATGTGAATCCTTCATGCTGAAATTAAAACTCATGACTTGCTTCCTACCTACTACATTAAAGGAAATAATTTTCTTCCTCTCTATAGATGCCTTTTTTTCATGCTTAAAAACTGTTACCATTCCTATGTTTTTTTTTTTCCTTGAGCTAACCGCTCTGGCTTTTTTATATATATTTATTTATTTATTTTAAGCACCAAAGAAGATGCATTCTAGACCTCTGGCTTTTCTGCCTTTTTTTTTTTTCTTTCTTTCTTTCCTCTGCACCCTGTGTTTTATTCACATCTTTCTTGAACTGCAGTGCCTGTAAAAAGTATTTCAGCTGAGGCGATAGAAATGCTCAATAAGCCAGAGGTGTTGCATGTGAGATTTAAATACATTAATTTATTCTAGGAATTGCTCCAGATATGTATGCAAAATGCTCTTTTACAGCAACCCATAATTTCACATGATTTCTGTATACAGAAGCTTAGATCATTAGCTATAAATTTCAGAAAAAAAAATAAATTCATGTACATTTAAATGATTAGTCTATATCAGAGATAGGGAAATGTTTAGTACAAAGCCATTTTGTATTTTAGGAGATTTTTTTCTACTAAATCTGGAAAGTCACAGTTAACATCTGGCTTCACTTATCATTTGATTAGAAATTCAGATCTTGCTCTTAAAAACAGCATAAAATTTCAGGTGAAAAAATATACTTGGAGAAAAGTTTCTTCTCTTCCTAGCTCATACGCATTTATTAGTTAAAGTACTACTGTTACTGAACTAAAAATGCCCTCTTCATTTACAGCAGCTCCTTGGGGCACAGCAGACCTGCGTACAAATGAAACATGGAAAATGAGTGAGCAGCATCAGCTAGTTAATGTCCTACACGATTGGCAAACCTTTAATTGCAAATGTGTTTTTTTTGTGTAGCTGCTAGTGGAAGAAATGACTTTGATCATGTCTGTTGGTTCCAAAATCCGTCTATAATCATCCTGCCGTTTAATACACAGCTAACCCCAGGTGTTGTGTCTATGGTAATCTTTCTACTGGAACCAAAGGGGGAGTGGAGGCACGGTCAGTGAGGTGGGCTGAAGACTGCCTGGACTAGCAAGGCTCAGGGTTGTGGCACAAAGTGGCACAAAGTCCTACAGGAGGCCAGTCCGTCGGGGTGGGAACCGGGCCAATACTGTTCGACACCTTCATTGATAACCTGGACAATGCAACAGAGTACACACTCTGCTCAGCCAGTTTGTAAATGAGAAGCTGGAAGGAGTAAGTGATGCACAGGGTGGTTTTGCTGTCCTTCTGGAGCACTCCAACTTTGAAGAGAAATGGGCAAGCAGGAATGTCATAAAGTTCAATTGGAAATGCCAACTCCTATCCCATGGCATTTCCAAAGCTAAAATAATACACCCTTCCTGAAATTTTTGGACTCCCAGCTGACAGTCAGTCAAAATCCACTTGAAGAAAATGATTGAACAGATTATTAGTTGTTAAAATTTCCTGAAGCAGATATAGAAAATGTGTAGGTAGAAAACCTGCTCTGGAAGCTATAAACAAAATATGCCATCTCCTTTAGTTACCCTGTACTTGTGGAGGATGCTGTTCAGGCAAAGGTTTCTGATACAGGCCTGGTTTTCAGTGTCTGTGCTCTCAACACCCCACCCGTTGTGCATCCTGACTGTTTGTTGTTGTTTTGTTTTGTTTTGGTTTGGTTTTGCATATTTATTTTGATAATGAAGCCACAAGAAACATGAAATCTTTAAACCTCTAGTATTTTTTGGAAACATTTTGTTTGGGGATTGTGCTTTAATACCCGATAAGTGATATCTATCATTGCAAAATAAATTGTTGTAATAAAATAAGTGAGGGCCGGAATATCCATCCTTGAGTTCATTCCATATGCTAATTCGGTGACTCAGCGTGCGCCTGGGGAGCGTGGGTAACAAAACATTGGTGGGGAGCTGGGGAGGTGCTGGGCGTGCATTGCTGTGCGGCATTCACAAAACTAGAGAAAGGAGTTCCATTCCTTTGGCTGTCAATTCTACTTCCGAGAATGAAATTATTCTATGGAAACAAAATGTTTAATTTATTACATCTCACAAAACACAGGAATTGTATAAACATGCAACATTTACACTTTTACATGTAAATATCTGAAACACTTTATTTTTGGGGGGGCTAATAGTGCTGCTATCAGTGATAGAACACCAAGTGGTAGTAATTCACGATGAAAGTACTTCGTGTTTGTCAGTATCTCTTTTAATAGGAAAGGTCAATAGAAATCATTTTAATCCTTTCTTTTTTCCTCCTTAAAAGAAGGCGTATTTTGAGTGTAACGAAATGGGTTGTTTGTTCTGTTTCTGGTGATGCAAACTTAATTGAATTCTTTTCTTTTTTTTTTTTTTTTTTACTTCTAAAAATAAGTCATTGAAATCCAATATTTTGAGATCTGTGTCCTCAACTAAAGTATAAATCCAGTTGAACAAAAGCCAGTGGTATGCTTGTCAATAACGCTAGTCTGAAAGTCACCAGTTCTACGGTGCATAAAATTTCTGCTTATGGGAGATTGCGCATTCTGTACTTGGGCTGGGCTTATATTTATAACTGGTTAAGTCTGCGGACAAAGAAACATCCAGTTGCTCTTTGAGATCGGTTGGTGCAGAATCAGGTTGACCAGTGTTTTGTCCTTTGTTGTCTTTGCTCCATTTAGTCGTAGATCTCTTGCATGCTGCTTATTGTCATTCTGCCATGGCCATGTTTAGCACATTACATATTTCATATAGTTCTACAATTATCATTATTATTTTATTATTATATACCAATTATATATTCACTAATGTGTATATTTTGAGATACATATACCAGTAATTCAACATTCTCTGGCATGATATGAAGTTGCTACAGTTTTAAGAATATTAGCTGGAGGTTGGTGGTATATTAAAGAAATTATATCCAACACAGAGGACACCCTTGAAAAGGTGACAATATTAGGCAATCAGTTAGCGTACCTGCACTAAATTATCCTAAATAGGTTGTCTGAAATGCACTTTGAAATTAAAATTATTGAAATGACCCCACATGTTGCTCTTCATGGACGTAACAGTGTTAATTATCATGGGACCGGAGCAGGGAAAAGACATTTGAAGTGTCTGGGTTGCTCAGATGAGTGAAACATGGTCATTCCTCCTCTGCCAGAAATCCCTTGGATCCTTTTTGCATTTCTTTGCCCTCTGTGCTGGGGCTGTGATGCTAACGATGAGTGGCTAATACTGAAGGATAAATCCATTTGCGCTTTCCTCCAGTTATAAAAGGCTTCATTGCCCAAGGGACATGAAGCTGTCCCTCCTGCCTTTCAGAGTACATGGACAGCATCGAGGAGCATGAGGCAGTAGACATTGTGCTGCCTTACCTGGCTGTCACCAGGGTGCTATGACACAGGGACATTCGGGTCCTGTGCTGGATCTGTTTGCTCTGCATCCAGTGCAGAAAGGGCTGTGAATCCCCCAGACACGCAGTACTTCTCAACCCCACGATGCTGTGGGGTTTAACCCTTATTAAAATGTTTATTGCCAGCAAGAGAGTGACGAAACAGCATCTTTCCCAAATATCTGAAAACTCTTTACATCAGAAGCTGGTTTGCGCCCAGGATTTGCCCATTCTTATGTCTCTGGCCAAAACCCCATACCTGACTGTTCAAATGCTTTTTTGGTGGATTTTTTCCTTAGGCAGGTTTTGAGGGAGCAGTTTAAATGCAGAAAAGGGATGATATCAGCTTGCATCAGAATTTTCTGGATAAATTCCTTAGTTCCTGAAGAAAGATGAGACTTTCTTCAAATTGTCTCGAGGGGACAAAAACATTCAACTCAAGAGGAAAAATAGGTTTTGTTTGTTTGTTTGTTTGAATTGTGATTAATGTGTTCACTTTGAGGGAACCCGGGAATCGTACAAATTCAATAAGTGATGTAGTTATCCTCCAAGATTTGTGGTACAGACGCAGCTTATCCTGTCTAAATAAATAAATAAATAAATAAATAAATAAAGTCCTTTTCTCAGAAGCACTGAGCTGTCCCTCCAAACAACACGGCATACAAGCAAAGAGCTCTTCCAGGAGTAGGTGTTAAGTTTATAAACAGAATAGTACCAGAGGATTTTGCTGAGGAAGGGCTGGGTTAATACGAGCTGTTTAAATATCACTATTGATAATTACCCATGCTGTTAATTAAAAACAACAACAAAATGCAAACTGTCCTTCCACACTAATAGGAGGTTTTGTGTGTGTAATCACTCGTATCATGCCTCACAAGCAGATGCCTGACTGAGGTAGGTTGTTTTTGCTTGTTTAAATCATCCTGCAGCACCAGCATGCATTCGGGAGTGACTGGCATTGTCCTTGCTTTGAGTAAATTGAAATAATGAGCTTTCAGAGAGCATGGGTTTAAGAATGAATGCATGTTGACATGAACAGTTGGACCAAGATTTTGAACAATTTGAAGATGTGGAGGAAGATAGAATAACACTTCTTTTGGGATGTTCTTGGCCCGCTGTCTCCTCAACGTCCCTGGACATCCCCAGCATGGTCCGCAGCAGCTGGGTAGCTTAACATAACACATCTCTGGCCCTTCTGATGTTTTTTATCTGGTGATGACGATGGTGCTCAGCAGCTCGGATGAAGTGGCTATGGAAAGTGAGTCTCTTGATTCAATTTTTCATGCTTTGTGCTCAGCTGAACCTGTTGGATAGCAGCCCACAGATCTATCAGCTCATGGAAAGCATCACGAATTCACACATTTGAGGACAGTCCATCTGCAGTTCTTTGAGCTATGTTTCACATCACTGTGAAGCTTAGACCATGAAATGCAGTATGTACAGTGATGATGGGGTGCTCTTTGGCACAGGTTTAGGCTCTAATCTACGATGTGTTTGCAGACACAGATTTTCAGTTATAGATTTTAGTACATGCATAAACAGTTTTTAGGAGAGCAGCTTGTTCAGTGCAGTCACAGAAATGTTTTTGGGGAAGTTTGGGGCAGAAAGCTGTCGGAAGGGTGCTTTAACAGAACATCCATTGATGGATGCACACAGGCAAATAATCTATGTCTGTGAAGTCAGTGTTTATCAGTGAAAATGACTGGGAATTAACTTGTTACTGTGTTTCGGTTATTTAATTTTGGATCATGGAACTTGCTTGCTTTGGTTTTTCTACCAGCTGATACCAAATTCATTTTCAGCACTTAATCAGTCCTGGCACAGCAATGTATTAGAGAAATTCCAATCGTTCTTCTCTGCCTCACCATCAGCTGTGGTGTTAGATGCTCTGTTTTGTCGAAAAGAACAAGAGGCCTTGTTCTCCCACTTGATGAATAGCCTGATCTTGTTCTCTTGAGTGTATGATGCCTTGCTTCGTTGTCTGGTTGCTTTTTGACTCAAGCTGATTTTCCAAATGCTGCTTGAGACAGGCTTCATTCAAAATCTGTGCTAGATTCAGGGATTTTCTTGACTGGCAGAGGGTTTGACTACATCTTGCACATGACCGCGTACGGCTGTCCTGCACTACGTCTCCTTGACCCCTGGGCACGAGCAGCACACAGCATTTGCACCTGCTTGAGCACCAACGGAGCACACTGCCGTTGTTCTGGAAATAAAAAACTGCAAGCACACTTTGGGGAAGTGACAAAATATAGTTTGTACATTTTCTGAAACAGGTAGCTTCTTGTCACTATTTATCACTGTTGTTTATTTAGTGTCAGATATAATTCAGGTGATTGAAAGCATGGCAAAAGATATTAACTGACTGCTTCATTTGTAAATAGTTTGGGAAGTGCCACCTCCATACGTGAGATCACAAAAGTCTTTTTGTCCTGTATTTCAGAATGGAACAAGTTGACATGTTTAAATTACAGGTCAAAAACTGAATAAATGAAGAAGCTGTCTAGTCAGTCTTTCTTCCTAATGAGCATTCTCTACCACAGTAGCAGAACTGCCAATTACTGGCCACTTGTTCTGGCTACTCATTAAGTATGTTTCAGCATGAACCTCTTATGATTTGGCACGTAGCCAGATCAAATGCAGATTTTCCCCATGTCCAGAATAATGCTGTCACTATTTTGATAGGCAAATAAGCTGTGAGTTTCCTACATCCAAAGTAAACACTAATATGTGCATGACAAAAGGGCATCTACTCTTCTTACTGCCAAGAAAATCAGTGCAGGAGTGACTGAATTTGACAGTAGTAGGTGAATTTCACTTTATTTAGTTTGAATTGTGACAGTGAATAAGATATTTACTAGATATCCAACATCATTCTACCCCTCAGAACAGCTTTAGAGAAGTAATGTGCAGTAGTATTGCCTATCTAATTTGCTTTCAAGAGTTTGCTGCAGTTTGCAAAAACTGCCTCTTTAAGTATTTCAGAAAAGCAGAGGAGAACAGATTGTTCCGTATGTATGTCCATTAGGATTGTGATTTTAATTTTTTTATTATTTTTTTTACTTTTCAATTTGATCTTTAGGTTGCTATACTCAGGCTGTTTCATGGTACAGAAAGGTCAAACTAATTTTAGAGTTATTGCATTTGAGAAAAGTACTGAAGTTGTTTAACATTTGTCATAGCCTTCATCTGAAGCACATTGTTCATTAAAAGATTAACTCTTGCAAATTCACTCTAGTATGCAAATGTCATCTGAGAATCCAAAATATTTTTTCTGAATTATTTCTTCACTTCCAGAGTAATTATTTTTGGAAAAAGAAAAGTGTTCTTGAAATTAGGCAAATAAGTCAGGCTTTAAGAAACCCTATATGTGCAAAATAAACATTGGCTTTTCCGTATTGGAACTAATATTTATCCAAGATCGATATGTGCCAACTAATGACAGGTTTCACTTCATTGGAGTTGTCTTTCTCTACAGTAGCAATGTCATATATTTTGAGGATAAATGCAATGTTTTTAGTTCATGGACTGTGTTTTCGATTAATTTGTGGTATAGGGAACTATATAAACTTCACTAGGTGAACTGGATTCATACTCATTTTGGTTTATGGAAGCCAACAGAGAGAGATTATAGTCTCTGTTGTATAGTTAGTAGTTATTCACTAACATAACTGGATCAAAAAGTCATCTCTTGTTGGAGACGTTGTATCCAACTCTTCATGTAAATGCTGCCTTCATATGAAATGCTTACCTAGGCAGTCATGCCCATCACGTAACAGACTCCACCGGTCTTGCCATCTCTTTAATGGAATGAGACCTCTTTATTTCCAAAAGTCTTATGTAGCATTAAGATAATGATTTGTTGATTAGTTATTTGTATTTATGTGTTTAAAACTATATCTGCCAGAGCAATCTTTTGGTAGACGTGAGAAGTACTTCAGAGAAACTTTTTGAGGAGGTCTTTGATATGTTTAATGACATGGGCCAGATTCCTGTATGTGGTCAATCTAGTGGAAGCCCAGAGGTTGAGAGAGCACTGGGGAAATATATATGTATATATATATATATATTTTAGATCAGATCTGATAACTTCATTCTGTTTGACAGAAGCTTATGGTATAAAATTGGCAGTATTTCCCAAACTGAAGAGATTCTATATAATACAAGAAACTATGCTATCATTTGTTGTGTGCTGCATCCTCCCTATTCCTCACTTCGGTCACATGTGAGTACTTCTGCAGTTATGCTAAGCCCGTATTCTTCCAGCTACCATTTTGACATACCTAAAATAAGGCAAGACATTTGTGCAAGGAATAAAAAGATCATGAGGCATTCTGTCAGTTTTATTGGTTTCTCCCATGAGTTTCACTGCTCTCCAGACCTCAGAAGCCCTTATTTATCCCAGAAACCTTGGAATTTACAGACTGACTTTGCTAAAGCACTGCTGAACTTTAGAATCCTCATAAGAATGCTGGAAATCTTCAGAAAAGCCTTCTATGATATCAGCAAATATCTCCCATGGGAAAGCTACCCGCGTACTGGGAAATGTTCAGTGGTGATAAAGGTGTGCGCAATTCTCATTTACAATTCTTGCTTGGAAAACATGAAGTCTATGAAACTTTTTTATTCATCCTAGTACAACATATATTGTTACATCTTCAGATCCAGACAACCAGAATGTGTTGGTTTTGAAGGTTATTTTAGATATTTTGATGATGAATTCAACCATCTCTGAGACAGCGTTGCTTGTTGAAGTAAATCCTTTTTCTCTGAACAAAGGAGAAGAAACTGAAGTAACATTCTTTCTTCCTATGGAAGTGTACAGCAACACACAGCCCCAAACAGTCTGGTTAAGGCTTTTTTCTTAGAATAGTCTTCCCAGCCACATTTAGTTACGACTGTGGATTTTATACTCTCTTTCTCCTGGGTTTTCTCAGTGCTTTCTGTTCTCACACACCCATTCATTGCTGCCTTGAGTTTAGGAGTTCGTAAGTCTACTGGGCTTCCTGGCTTACTAATTGCTTTGTTTTAGTGGTGCTGTTGTGCAGGACCAAGAAAGACTAGGTGACAAATCAGGCGACTGATACACCAGCCTCGAGAAGTATTGCTGGATATGATGGAGGCAAAGCAGACAGGCTGATTTTAAGAGACTTCGGTGTTGCCTCCAGTTACAAATCAAGTGGAGAAAGGCAGGCGTATGTACAAAGCCAGAGTGAGCAGTGCAAAAGATTTTATACTTAATTAAGCTTATAATCAATTATTATTTCTGTCTGTATGAATGACAGTACAGTTGGCAACAACTTTATATATAAGTGGCATTGAAATTTGCATTTCATTTATCCCATTAATTTTTCATAAGACTATAGCCTTCTGTTTGGAAAACAGTTTCTTGAAATAATAAATATTTTAAAGTGCAATGGCAAATATTTAATCTATTCCCTTTCACCATGCATTTCTCACATTTTTGATCCATAACCTTCTATAATCATTTTCATTCTAAAATATCTCCATTTCATATGTTACTCCCTCTCTTTCTACACAGTGACTCAAGTGTTATATATATATATATATTTATTTTTTTCTCCCATTTGCCCTCAAATGAGGCCTAAGCAGCTTCTGGCTCACTTGAAGAAACTGAAGAGAGAGAAGAAATGGAATGAATATTGGAATATGAGGAGAACTGATGGGAAATTAACTGAGCCTGAGAAATGCTCCAAACCAGGAAGTAGCAAGAGAAGCATCAGGAACCATAGCAGAGCACAGTTCAACTGGAAACTTTCAGAGTTTTGAGAGAAAATGATCATTCTGAACATCCTCGGTAGGAAGTGTGCTAGGGTACTTTCCAAGTCACTCGTAAATAAAACAAGATAGAAACCGTATTTGGCTGAGTGCAACAAGAAGAATGTGGCAATTAATAGAATACAGCAGAAAGCAAAATAAAACATCATTTGAAGAAGGAAGCAATGTAAACCTACCCTCTAAGTAGAAGAAAAATAAAAATCCCACTGTACTGAGCAAAAGAGTTAACAAAGGCTTCTACCTAAGTTGAGGTAACACTGCAGGGAGAATGGGTTTGCCTCATGATTTCATTTTGGTCCACCTGGTGTTATTTTCCCTAAGGGAATAGATTGAACAAGGAGGTAAATGGAGACAAGGGACTTGTAGGTGAGGAGCCCTTAATTTCTGAAATTTGCTTCTGTTGGAGGGAAACAAAGGCTTCAAAATCAGGCTATTTGGATGATGAATTTCTTTATTTTATCAGATCAAAAAATGTGTTTTCCGCACTTTATAAAACAAAAATGATAATGTATTTCCTTGTGAAGTAGGAGGGTTCAGAAGATGTATTCTCCACGCTTGTACAGAAAACATCTCAAAACCTTTTATGTTTTTCTTTAGTTCAAATGCTACACTTCTAATTCAAATGCTACACTTCATACAACTTCAGCTTTGTAGAATGCATTTCTCTTGATCTTATTTATTTTCTCCCTTCTCGATAGCACAGTTCCAAAGGACATCATCACTTAAATAATAAAAAATAAGATAAAACAAAGTGCATTTTTTAAACACCTATGAGTTTACATTTATTGCAGAGGTGAATAATGACTAAAAGTATTTTAGGACACTACATGATGATGACTTCAGAAAGAGGTGAGGGAATGTTCCTCATGCCACAATGATATGTAAAGCCAATCTTAATATTAGAAATTAACTGGACAGGTTAGGACTCTTCCTTCCAGCTCCAACTCTTGCCACTGCAGGTTTGGTTTGTAAAACCCATAGTTTTTCTCCAAATTGAAAGTTGACAGAATTTCCTCTTTATTTTTGTGAAACTCGTTCCACCGTTTATTGTGTGCTGTGAGGTACTCAGAGCCCTAAATAGCGATGATACCATTTTACATACCTTTCTTTTTGTTTCACCTACCTGGAAGACTTTCTACATTAAAAATAGGAGGGAAAAATAAAAACCACACTTTATCTTTAGATCTCTTCCATAAAACAGAATTCCAGATAGAGTTTCTGTTCCCTGAAATTCATCTTTTCTTCTCTGACATTATCTTGATGATGTAGGAGAGCAAAGCCAAGAAGATTGTCTTTAGTGTGGAATTATTTCTTTTTTTAAAAAATAAAATAAAATAAGGAATTTGTCACATCACAGCTTGAAGTCTTGACCTGCCTGCAGTTCTCCGTGATAGCAGAGAATGTGACCGGCTGTTTTCACAAATATCTGCGCAATCAAAGCAGGGTTATGTTCTGCTCTATTTAGCTCCCAGACACTGTCGTTGAGGTAGTAACCTGAGAAAGCAGCATGCTGCTGTTACTCCGTAGCCAGAAACTACGGGAACAACATTAAATCACTTTGAACCTCTCTGCAGAGAGGCCTGTCTGCATGTCATGAGTTTCTTTCTGTGTTACACAACATTCAGAAATTATCCCGATGTTATTGAACTGTTTCTTCTGGTATTTCTACTAGAAAGTGTTCAATTAATTTTATTTCCTAAATTTATTTCTGTGCAATTATGAGTAAATTTCATCATCTATTTGTCAACTGCATATACTATTAACTAATTTTCATGAAAACTTTAAACTTAAATGGTGTAACCACCAGGAGGCATTTGCCAGCAGAGGCCAAACGTCACAATCCATCACTCACACCGTTGGCAAAGGCAGACTTTGCATTAGAGGATGAGCTCAAAGGACGCTCAAAGTGAGTCTGCTTGCCAGTGCAGCAATTTAACAGGGAGGGGGAGACGGTTCTGCGATAGCTCAGATTTGTTCCACCACACATAAAAACACAGGACTGGAGAGCAATGAGATGCAAAGCAGCCGTATTTTCCGCCGTAACACAGTGGTGCAGTTTATGGAAACTTCAGGTCCCTTTCTAATCTCTTCACAGTCTTCAGACAGACCAGTAAGCAAAAGAGGTGTTTGCCTGTAGCTGAAACTTTCTCATAACCACCATTTGAGTGCCTCTGACATAAACAATTTCCTGCAAAGCTACTGAGAGTTGAAACAAGTGTTTTAATAGTTAATAGAAGATCAGATGTTTCTGTTTACTATGCAGGGATGCAGTATGGTGCACATACATCTTTTTTCTTTTGTTTTGTTTTTGTCTTTCCAAACGTTGTGAGTTGATGTCATTTTTGCTGGTGGTGATTTTGTGAGTTTTTGTTTCTTTGTTTTGATTTGGTTTTAATTAAACAAGAATTTCAAAGAGACTGGTTCAATTTACGGTGATATAAAATGGAAGGATGACCAACAACTGCTTGAAAGGACTAAGCATTGATGCAATTAATCATGGCTCCCTCCCACAGCAAAAGCATGCTGTCAGGGAACTTTGGGGGCAGAGTTTGGGATCCTGATGAGTTTTCAGGTTGCCGACCATGTAGGTAAATGCATATTGTTACACAAAACCAGAATAACCTAGATAAAACAAAAACTTGATAGATAACACCATAAAGGGAAAACAGTGAACAGATGGAGAGGGAGAGTTACATTATTTAGTGTGGAATGAGGAAATCCCAAGGCTATTGCTGACCTAACCTGGAAAGATTGTGGTGCAGCTGCACTCAGATGCAGCTTTGTTGTCTCTGGTCCCAAGGAAATTTGCAAAGAATAAGCAATGGTTGCTCCCTGGGAGATACATGAAGGAGTCTCAATGAGCTAATGGAGAACGAGGCTGGGTTGTTTGCAAGCCCATTACTCCATTCATCAATCAGATTTGAGCGAAAAGGATTTCTTCTTGGTCCCTGACTGTTGTGTGCTTTTACAGTGAGACAATTTCTTCCATTCTTTTCAGTACAGGATCCCATTACCTGTATTTTTTAAATTATTTTTATTTTTGTAAAGTAAATAAGTAGGGGCTGAAGTTGAACCTTTATGACAGAATACTGCAAAAAGATGTTTTGTGTTTCTGTGCTTGCCTGAGTGTCATGTGTGCCCCTGAAGTAGAAATAAGCATGAATTTTCTGTGCAGATGCTGAGCATTGTGAGGGTCGGGCACGGGAGCAGGGATGTATCACTGGATATCATAGCAGGTTTTGAGACTGTTTATAATAGCTCAGCTTGTTACATCTAGAGGAAAATATGGCAACTGCTGAGTGTTTAAAGTTACAAGAAAAAGGTTTCATGTTACTACAGATATAAATCTCAGAGCTAATATTACAGAAAGAACAGTATCAAAGGAGACTCTGCTATTGTCAGTATGAGTCACTCTGCAAGACGAACGCTTTGGAAATCAGAGTTGATTTTTAATACAGGGAACTTTTTTCCATCTCAGATATTACATAATTACTGATGATGTTCACATTTCTTTCATTTCGTTGCAAAGCAGGAATTGAGGATGTGTCTGCCTTTAGATTTGACAAAGGAAATGGAGCTTATTAGTTAATATTAGTAACTAGTTAACAGCCGGATTACTCATCTGTGTTATTTTATGTATGAACTCATAAATATTTTTAAAGCACTTGATTAGTAGCATATTTTACCAGTAGTCATTAGTTACCAAGTAAGAGCAATTAATTTTAAGGAGAAATCTCCAAAAATCTTAAATAAGACATTTATAGCACATGGTTTTAGGTTCAGAGGAGGACATGACTTGACATCTCTCCCAACAGCAATTTCATTCGTGTGTGTGTGTTTGTGGTGGTGTTGTTGTTTTTAGAAGTTCAGATGCACTTTTACATATACTTTTCTTGACTATGTGTACACTTCTAGACTTGTGGTGAGCCAAGCCAGTTTTCCCAGATTGTTGCTAAAGCAGATTTAAAACCTGGAGAACCTGGAGTGTTGTTTTTTTTTGTTGTTGTTGTTGTTCTTTCCGTTATTGTTTGTTTGTTTGTTTTTGTTTTCCACTTTTAAAAGTAAATTAATGGAGAAAAAGGAGAAGGCTTTCTTTTTTTTTTTTTTTTTTTTTTTTTTTTTTTTCCTGGAATTAGCTGTCTGTGTTTAAAAGAATGTAGGCTCTTTTGTACACTTCCACTATGAAATAGTTACCTCATGTATTAACTTAAACACTATTAACTATAATTAGATATATTTAAATGAAGAAACACCTTAGGAAACCCCTAACACAAGTCATCAATTTTAGGATACTGAATTGTAGAAACTCACTTTTAAAACGAAGATTCTAATATGTAGGTATCACATACACTCTCGGTAATTTGTAATTTCTCTAACGTGTTAAACCTTATGTAATTTTCTGCTGATTGTCTTCTGAGTATTCTAAATGTTTATATTTTCTATTTCATCACAAAATGAATACATTTTAAAAGAAGCCTGAAGTAATTAGAGGTACATCTGGGTCTTTACTTGATCACATGTAACACTTACTATTTTAGAGTCCTGAATACACTAAGGATTCTCCCAGCATATTATAGATTAATATGCATCAACTTTTTCTAATGTAAACATAGCAACAAATTCCAAAGAAAGTCAATATGCAAAATTTCTTGCTCAGGCCAATTTCCACGAATCCCTAAACATTACTTTTGAAATCAGTGTACGAATCTCTCAGCCTGTAATTGTAAACACTGGGCTAATACCTTTTTCAACTTTTTAAAAATAAAATAAATTTATCTTTCTTTGATTCCCCTTCCCGTATCTGAAGTAAAAACATGCCTTAGGGCAAATTTGTGGTCAGAAGCTGGAAGGTGAAAAAGAGGTGGCTGCCGTAGCTGCATAGGCATGGTAAGTTCAAGTTTGTCAAAGCCAAGCTTCAAGAGCCCTGCTTCCTTCATGTCCTCTGTACAAAAGTGATTCATTTTGTGAATTGAGACTTGTAAGTTTCAGCAGCCTTAAAATAGTTTTCGCCCTATAGATCAGTGCTTTTCTGTAGTATCTGGGAAAACAAAACAAAACAACAACAAAATGGTATCTCTCACTTTAAAAGATTGTAAGAATATGGAAAAAAAATGATCTCAGTAAAGACTTGTGGTATTCTTAGAGAGCTCTGGAAATCTGAAATGCTTATTTTAGATGTCAGCCTGATTTGAACTGGATTTCACCCTTGATTCAACCCCCAAATTTAATAATATTTTATGGCTTAGTAGATGTAATTTTAAATTAACATTTGTTTATTTGATTGCAGTTATTAAAAAGGTCTAAGCACCTTTCCACAGTCAGTGCTTCTTAAGCAAGTTCTCTGCAGCAGTGGAGTCTGTGGCAAGAGTTCTCTGATGGGCTGTCCTGGAATACCATAGGATTTTCCTATCGCTCTCATAGCCACCTTTGCATTTTCACATTTTAAACCATCTAGTTTTTGATTCTTTCCTATGATTTATTAGATTTCCTACAACACTGCAATGGCTTTTGCGGCTAATTAAATAATAAATTATGGTGACCAAGGAAATCATACCTATGTCTCATGCTTGCGAAGCTTCACTAATACACACAGCTCCCACAGAACACCAGCTCTACCCACTGAAATTGAATTAGAAGCTTACCGCCGGAGAGGTGTTGATATTCTTTGAAAATAAAGTGAATATTCCTCTTAGTTGAGATAGGACAGGAGCTGAGTATGTCAGGAAGTGATTGGTAATCTTCATTTTTGGAGAAAAATAGTATCACTTCCTGTGTTCAGGTACTTCAAATCTCTAGTTCCACTTTATGAAAGGATCTGTAGAGAAGCTATAAGGGCACCTGTGGTTTGGAGAGAGAGCAGCACTCTCTTTTATTGCAGTTTAACAATATCCTGAGGTGGAGTCTGCCTTTCTGACTTACAGCCTGCATATACTGGATCGTGTCACTGGATAGATTTATTCTTTTTGCAGCATCATCAAAGGGATCATTTTCCAAAATAAATAAATAAATAAAAGAACAAACCAAACTCGCATGCACACACATAAAGATATGTGTGTTGGACCTCTTTAAGAGCATCATATTGGACATATTTCAGCTCTGACATTCAAAAATTGAATACCTGTTAAACTCAGTAACTGATTTTTGGTATAAAAAATATAATCCACAACTTCTGACTATGAAATTAAACTATTAAACATAATGCAAGCAACACGCATACCTTATGAACCAACAAAAATCTACCACGATAGCCTCTGGTATGAATCATTCTCTGCACATTTTCCAAAGAAGATGTCAAAATAGAAATAAATATATGTAAATTGTTAAGCATAAATTGCATTTACATTTTTTGCTTTATCTAGTTGTGCTAAGGATGTCAGAGAATTTAAAATTTTCAAAGCTTCAATGTCATTCCACAAAATGCAGCAAGCTGATAACTAATCTGTTTTATTGTTCATTCTGGGTTAATCAAAAATGTAATTATGACTTTTAATTAGAGTAGAAAAAGTGTCTGCTACCAGCTCATAAAAATTGCTTTTTTCTGCCTTGTCACCACAGGTTATGAAAGACAGAGAAAGCTTTCAAAGTAATAACAAGGAGACAATCTAGTCTCAAATTACTCATAATTGAACTTAATATTTGAAACTACATCTAAATATATTGGAAGCTGAAAGACAAATTTGTATTCTAATTTAATTTTAAAGCATAAAATTTGTCATAACTAGAAAAACACAATTTTTCCCATCACCTCTTCAAATTGTTTCATAGTTCTGGTTCTAATTTCCATGCTACTTTTAAAAATGTTTAAAAACAAGTCAATAAAGATTATGCTTTGGAAAACACATTTAGCAGTAGGTACCCCTATAAGCTAAAGAGAGTTTCAGAAATGTATATAAAATTCAGACAATACCCAGGGTTTGCATCAAGATATCAAATAAATATGTAAAAGAATGGGAAATGTGAGAGAAAGCACTAATAATATTAAGAAACAAAATTCCCATTTTAATTGATTTACATTTATTCTAAAATGGTACGTAAAGTAAAAAGAGGGAATGTGAATCAGAAGTGGGTGATTACAATAAATTGACAGGGGAAACCAAATGGGACAGGAAGAAATCTGTGGCTGTCAAAGTTAGTGTAATAGGAATTTGAGATTTATTTTTGAACAGAATTCTGACAGCGTATTTTATCCATTATAAGAATAACAATTCCCATTTCCCTATAATTATTTCTTTTCTTTATTTTGGAAGTACTTCTACAGATACAATGAACTTTCATTCCATTAGCATTTCAAGAAGATGCTAAACAAACTAAAATTAGGAGGGTGTCAAGAGCAGTGGTTTTGACTGAGATATGTCAAAGAGTTTCTAAAGAACTGAATTACCATTTCTTCAGACCACTAGTGGTTATTTTTTAGTAAATCTGGAGACATTAGCGATGATAATTCTCTGGTGACACATATGTAAGCAGAATGACCCAGGCACCTTTCAGGTGATGAGCCTTGTTGTTCATTCAGGAAAGAATCAAAATGTCGATACAGAACTAGAAACACACAACCGAATGCTTTATCTGCCTGGAAGTTCAAACAAGGGAAATAACTTCTCATCCTTTCCTTGCAAGAATAGACTGTGAGTTAAATTAATATTTAAACAGTGCACTGAGCTGAACTGGTATATTTGTAAAAGACCACTTAGCTTTGATTCGGGTATTGTTAAACTTGAAAAAGTCAGAACATGCAAAATGACAGCTCAGTCACTAAAAGACATAAAAGCTGATTAATTCATTAATGTTCATGAGCTGAGAGATGATGTTTTCAGTTAGGTCCCTACAACATTTATTCTTGAAACGATAATTTGTGGTTGATTTTTTATTTTTATTTTTTTCAGTTACCTGGAAATACCAAAGATTTTTTGCTGTCGTTTAGTAGGTGCCTCGGATAAGGGGAGTAAAAAGTAAACTGAAACAATAATGAAGGAAACAGGTTTGATCTAGAGCTCTTGATCATCTGGGCATAAGCAACCCATATGAAGTTCAGTGTGACATGAAGGCACAGAGGTTTCAGGCCACAGCTCAAAGGGGTGGGAGAGGAATACCAGCAGGGGGTGACCCCCAAGTTGTTGAACTAAAAAATGCTGTCACTCTGAAAATCCTCTCATGAAACTTATACTCCCCTTAATTTCAAATAGTAAGGCTTGTAATTTTCAAGGTGATGTGTTTCCATAATTTGGAAAGCACTGTCCAAAAGCACTTTACAGCTGATGTCTTTCTGCTATTGCTGATGATTGCATTGCAATCTTTTGCTTTTGATGCATCAGAATACTGTAAGCTTCTGCAGACAGGTTCTGCCAGACTTCCCTTAAATACATCTTATGTACTCAAAATGTGCCACTAGGGCATTACTTAAAAACTAAAGAGTAGCTGCCCTGCTTTCACAGATAACTCAAAAATGTGGTTTTTGTTTATTTGTTTGTTTGTTTTTTAAGTCAAGCCATTGATTACAGTCATTCTGCAGACTTGTCAAACAAGGACCCAATTGCAGTTGTTGTTGTGTGAGGTAATTAAAGAAAAATGTGGATTCAGATTTTATCCTAAATGCGTATGTCACATCCACACTTGCCCTATCTTGATATCTGGTCCAGTTATTTGTAAAATATTTAAAAAATCCATTATAACAGTAATTAGCACTTCTGTCCTTAATTAGCCTTTTGGATTGTAGGACTCTCTCTGATCTGGGGGGTTTTGAGATGATGTCCAGGCATAGCATGACTTCTCAGGACATATCATCCCCTATCTGTAGGAAAGGAAGCAAACCTCTGAAATAAATGCTGTTTTCAAGGCCTTTGGAACATAGACGCCACTGTTATTTTAGTGCTTGAATATAGAGCAAGTTTCTAAACCTGAAAGGCTGGCCTGTGGGAAACGCCTAGCATTTTGTTGTTGATGTATTTACTAGATTTGGTTACAATTAAAATTATTGTCTAGAGGCTTTTTTATCTTCTTTCAGAAGATGCTTTTTGTGTGCACTGCTGGTGGTTGAAGGAGAGGTGTGCCCAGTAATCGGTGATGTGGCTGAGATTGTTACCTAGAATATCAGTGACTTTCAGGATACGGGTGGTGGTGGTGGTGGTGGTTTTTTATCACGGATCCGCTATGCTAAAAGTCACGTATCCCAAAAAGGCCGGCAGCAGCCGTGCTCAGCTACCAGAAGGGTACCTCCACCGTACTCCATGAAGGATGGGCAAGTTCTCCAGCAGTGAGCTGCAAGACAGATGACTTTACGTGAGGAAGGTATAATAATTCATAACAACAAACTGGGTGGAACTGTAAATATTTTAGTTGCTTTTCGCATCGGTCCCACCGGGAGGGACCTTTTAAAAGTTCCCAGATTTCAGAGCGGGTGCCCCTCTTCTTTAAAATCTTAAACACTGGCAATGAAAAAGATTAGTCTCCAATTTCATTCACACGTGGTCTCCAAGGAAATGCTTACAGCTAGGTGAAACAAATTTGCCTGGAGTATTTAGTGTCAAGTTTCCCAGATGAAGAGGAGATCAAAGCTGAGAGATTAGGACATGCTGGTTAGAGGGGAAAATTGCAGTTTAGCTGTGCTGCTATTTTTAAAACTTGTCATATTCCCCTTCTGTCAGGTGAGCTGCACTGATTTGTTGTGAAACATCGGTGCTTTAGACCTCTGTGCATGGATCACGCACCGTAATGCAACAAATGGAAGCTGCAAAGGCTGTCACAGAAATGCATAAACCTCATTTCCTACTGGGTCATGATTAAAACAAGAAATCTAAAATAACTGCAAATGTGTCTTTGATACATTTCATGGGAGAAATGCCACACAGGGAAGGTGTTTTTCTCTTTCTCCTTCTTTATAATAACACTCCTTTCAACTGCACACATTAGCAGTTTTATCACATACGCTACCAAGGTCATTTTGGTCTTCCAGAAACACCCTTACATACAATAATTCTTTCTTCCTTGCCTTCCTTGTATGTTCTTTCCTCCTCTCAAGTTTCCACTCTGTGCCTGCCTTCCCCAGCTGGTTCTTCAAGCAGTGCACCTGCCCTGTTGCATCCCTAACCCTGGATTTTACCCCTGCACCTTCTTTCCTTTCTTTACAAAAACACTTTCAAAATTTGTCTTCAAACCTTCATCTCATCGCTGTAAAAGCTGGCCTTTCTTTGCCCCTTTTTTTTTTTTTAAAAAAAAAATGCTATTAGAAAGCTGCTTTTCTAAATAAATAAGAAACGTCCACATCTACTGCCAACATCTTAGAAATTTAAGTGTTGATTAATCTATTTAATGATGGTATTTGTTTTGTATACTCAGTATTTAAGGTTTTGTTGTTGGTCTGTTGGTAAGAAAAACACCTAAAGGTGTCTCACTAGTCCGGATCCCATTCCACAAGTTCTCAAAACAAAGGCAGCCCACATCCTGAACCATTTACAAAATCAAGGTTTTTATACAGGATCTGATTGTATCTGTAAATGTTCTATGGTTGAATTTCCAGACTGTTTCTTCATGTGTGACTGGAATATTAATTTGCCACAATATATTTGCATTCACACTCTCCAAACATTTATTTAAATATGCAAACAAAAATAGAAAAAAAAAAAAAAAAGGCATGCATTAAATTTTAGTAAGTGACCAATAATGTACATATCTGTCATTCCTTAGCTCTTATTTCTAAATGTCTGCATATGTGGTTTTATTTATTTAAATAAATGACTTGGGGGGGAAAAAAAGTTTTATGTCTCAAATTTAGAATAAGCTTTCTCCTCATTACCTTGGATTTCATTAGAGTTGAATCTGACATAAGCTCTGAGGTTGATGAGAATCAACCCGCCTTAAATCAGAAGGTACCAAATAAGTGCAGGCATATTATGTACACTGTAAACCCAGATCTACGTCTTCTTTATTTCCTTTCCACAATTTTATCTACCTGTAAGAAACTCAGTGTTCACAGAAAGTTCTCATTATCAAAGGCAGAAGTGTTACTGCTTAGAAAACCAGCATATATTTCACTAAAATAAAATATAAGCATCATTAAATACCACCCTGTGCATCCAAAATTACTGGCAGCAAACTATATTTGGCATTGATAAATTATTCTTACTCATTCCCAAATAACAAAAATGACCTATGGAAAAGGGAGCTCTGGAGATATTATTTCATTCTGTAAATTAGTTTAAATTAGCATGGTTCTGATTCTAGGCAGGGGTTATTACAGCAGAAACTTCTAACATTAAAGGATCAGAGAATATGTCTTGCGATACAGCCAGTAAGCTCTTGTTTTTTGAGTTCAAGTGTCTGAAAGCTCAGGTTCAAAACAGAAAAACAATGGAAGTTATTTATATATACTCTTGAGGTCTAATTAGGCTTAGTATTTCACTGCACACGTATATTATCAAGCGCGATATTGTCATGTATATGGAAATTGACACTTAACTTTGAATTGCTTCTATTTGCATATGCAGATTAGCAAAGCAATTGAATGATAAGGGATTTTAAAGACTTGCAGCAATTGCCTGTGGAAAAATGCAAGTGAGCCTGGAAAAAAAAAAAAAAACTGAGAATTGATGACTTTGGCTGAGAACTTGTTAAGCATTCATCACCTGGAAGTTTTCAGGTTACCTCCACGTGGCAGCCATAAATGCAGGCCCAGACAGAAATGCGTTCACATCCTGTGAAGTGCTTTATGGGCACCAGCAACCTGGCAATCGAGGCAGTCGCTGGTGGCCACCAGCACTGCCGGCGCTGCAGCTTCTGACAAGCACAGAGCAGACGTGTCCCTGTAACAAGGGTCAGAGAGGAAGAGGAGGCGGGATTTACAGAGGCACAACCCAGAGCAGTAAGACATCCATCGGTTTTAGTCTCCTCGTACAGAACTGAAGATAAGTGGGTTTCCTCCAACCGATTGTTTACCTTTGTGCAAGCCCTCCCACGTCCCTGTTCTTCATGAACTAGGATAGTGCAGCATAAATCAGTGTTTGACAGAGCTGTTGTGGATACTGCTCATTCTCTGTTCTCTTTGTTAGGGAAGTTAATGAGAATAAGCTGTTCTAATTTGTGTCAGTATATTCCACGGTTATTGTTCTCTTCATAACAAAAGAAGAACAAAAGGTACAGAAGAGTCAGGAATGATGAAGCACATAAATAGGAGGGATGCTACAAAGAGATCATTCCGTAACAGAGCCATCAAAATTTTCTAATTGAGATTGCTATAATTATATCAAGATCAGATGCTGAAGACAAAATAGTGCATATTTTCCTGTCAGGATCTCAGGTATGTGCAAAACATACGGTGTCAGGAGGAAGAGCACAGATATAATAAATCTGCACGCTTTCAGTTATCTTCAGACATGCTAGAATGGATTCTGAAATCTGCTTGGGGGGGGCAGGGCTCTCCGTGCACTGAGAAACCTGGATTTCACCCGTTTCTACACACAAAGCCCCACATTTGTATGTCACAGTCCCGTTTCTCTTTCCTCCAAGAATGTTGTTTCAGTATTTAGCTAGTTAACAGTTAGTGGGACAGCTTCCAAGGTTACAAGGTGTGGGACCCACAGAGGTTTGTTATTCTTAGGCATTGTAAGCAATATGGTGCATGCTTCTTAGCACTCAATGCTTTTTTAGGACACAGAACTGTGGTGCAAGCCTTTTTGCAACCTGTGGAAAAGCAAGAGGGGAAAAATGGGAATTTACACCCAATTTTTCATATGTCTGGCACATCCACGTGAGGGTCAGAAAGCATTTGGCACTTTATATCTGAAACAAATGACTTGTGATTTATTTTTTTTTTCAAGTTTCACTTTCTCATGGTACAAGGTCAACTGTACTAACACTTCCTTCAGCCAACGGTACTTACAGTGCAAAATAGGGCAGTGCCACCTGGAAAAACAAAGCCTAACACTAATAGCCAGAAATGCTCCTCCATTGAATAGCCTTGCTTTTTGAACTTTGAAAACCACACGTTTACATTCTTTATGCGGGTGTGAACTGGGGGAATTGCAGAGAATTTGGTAAAAAGACAGAAGATGCATGACTAGCATTTCCTGCTTGGGATTCAGGTTAGTTTTATGGAGCATGAGGCAAGTTTTATTTGTAATGTGGACTGCTTAACTTAATGGAAACACTAAGCAACTGGATAGTCTGAATTAATCTAAATCAGATTCCCAAGAGCTTAGTATACCTTCATCATTAATTCTGTTAACCAGTGCTCTGGAATACTTAGAGGTGTACTGCTCTGTGCTGGTGCAGCCTCACCTCGAGCACTGTGTGCAGTTCTGGGCACCACAGCACAAAAAGGATGTGAAACTGTTGGAGAGGGTCCAGATGAAGATGTGAAGGGCCTGGAGGGGAAGACGTATGAGGAGCAGCTGAGGTCTGTTCAGCCTGGAGAAGAGGAGGCTGAGGGGAGACCTCATCACAGTCTACAACTTCCTTGAAAGGGGGACTGGACAAGCGGGTGACTTATTCTCCATTATCACCAGCGATAGGACCCACGGGAATGGTGTTAAGTTGAGGCAGAGGAAGTTTAGGCTGGACATCAGGAAAAGGTTCTTCACCGACAGGATGGTCGCACACTGGAACAGGCTCCCCAGGGAAGCAGTCACTGCACCGAGCCTGTCTGAATTTAAGAAGCGATTGGACTGTGCACTTAGTCACATGGTCTGAATTTTTGGGTAGACCTGTGCGGTGCCAGGAGTTGGACTTGATCTTCATGGGTCCCTTTCAAATGATTCTACATGTTTTATTTCATTTTTAAAGGAATTTGGCTTTTGCTGTTTTGCATTTCTTACCAGGCTAGAGATGCATTCAGATGAGTAAAGGTGCCAGACTGCAGAACAGCAGGTATGTACACAGGTACACACATCCATATATGCTGCTATTTGTGTAGCAACACTTGAGTACCTGAATATTCGTGATAAAGCGTATTAACATCCAGACAAACATTCCAGTTCTAGACCGGCTGTCTGTTAGTGGACAGCTAGGAGAGAAAGCACTTACCTCAGTATAACGTCAATGATCAGTTATAAGGCCCCTCTCCTACCTAAGTGTTTGGCAAAGAATAAAAATTAAAAAATGCATTGAATATATCTGTATTTATGAAAACACGCGGGGTGGTTTTGGGAAAAGGCTACTGATCAGAGATTAGAGTCCATCGTTGGTGGTGGAGCAGTTATCTGATTAGGAGAGACAAGTGACTCCGCAACTGCCAGCGAGCTTGGTCTGCAAACAAGATTAGCAGCGTATCCAATACTTTAGGACCTTATCTCTGAATGAGCAAGTAATGATAGTACTGACAGTAAGGAAAATTAACAACTTCATTTTTTGTGTCAAAAATAATTCAGCCTTATTTATGGAGACTTATTCTTTTGCACAAAACGTGTTATGAAGCTGCCCAGATCTCTGAAATGTCTGTGGGGAGGCAGGATGTGCGATACTCCCAGCTAAATCTTCTTCGAGATCTTATATCCACTAAAGCAGAATGTAGCCTTACCCCATCAAATTTGGTGGCAAGTGTTTTATTGCCATGACAGTTTCTAGATTACATTTGCACAATATTTTTTCCTAACATCAGTTTTGTCCAGAGAAACCTGGACAAAATGTCAGGTGCACCACACTGACTGGAGGTAGCTAACTGCTCCAAAAAGAAAGGAGATGGATCCTTCCTGTCTTCTCCTTACAACCTGAGAATTGACGTGAGTCCATTTTGAGTCCTGCCTGCTTCCCTGCCCTGGCTCCTTCCCTGTAGACACCTGGAGCACGATGGGGATATTTCTAGAGCTCCATGGGCTTTCTTTCAGCCCGCTCCCCTGCCTCTACGTCTCCTAAATGGGTTGGGGTTTGTTGTGAAATGTGAGATACCTAAAAACTGGATGTTCTGCTGTGCGTGACGCTCCTTATTTCAGGACTCCGTGTTGCCGATTAGGGATCACAAGCGCAACTCTCTTATTTGTCTGCTCTTGATATCAGTCCCGTGAGTCAACTTGCCACGTCTAGGCTAGGACCTTCTTGCAGCATATAGGTGAAGATACAATTTCTCCTGCGGAAAGTAGATGCAAGGTTAAATTCATTCAGCTGAACACAGTGTGGAAGACACATGTCTGGGGCTTTAAGGTGTGAATTTGAGTTGGCAACTTCTTCATGCCTCCAGATGCTCTCTCCCTTCTCCAAGAGGTGCTGTGTTATTTGAAATAGTACTTCTGCCTTAAAGGCAGTACAGAATGAAGTGGGGGAAAAGTAGTGCTATGTAGTAGGAGGGGCAATCTAGTCGTTCTTTCATCTTGATTTTTTTCTTCCCCGAATAAAGAATATTGAAGAAAGGAATGCTTCCTGTTATGTTGATCTGCATGAAAAGAAATGTAAATGGGATACAGATGTGTTTTCTCCTCTAATAGTTTCATTCACTATGCTTTAGATATGAGAAAATGAAATGTATTCTGTAATAGACTGGAGGAGAATAGACCAAAATGATAATTTTATAATATTCCCCAGGAATTCATAGAGGCCTAACGAATTAACTGGGAAACTCTAATGCCTAATGAACTCTGCATGGGGAAATATTTAATTTTGTTCTGACTGCCATAAGGCAACTGCATGGTGGGTTATTTAATCATCAGCTGAAGAAATAAAACAGCAGTAGAAAATGGACCTATCCCCAGCATTGTAGAGGAAGGTTGCATAACTTTAACTGAGCTCCCCCTTCAGCACGTATCAGAGATGTTCTAAGGTCGTCTTCTGGACTGGCACAACAGTGTTGGCAAACACCTATCTGGACACTCTCAACACACCAGCTTTCTTTTTGTGTGACACAGGAAAAGAGAAATTAGAGGCGAAGCACCTAAAGATGCAGCCTTGTCATCTTTTGAAGTAATTCAAGTTCAACTATTGCTCTCAGGTTACTTTTGCATATTATAGTGGTGCAACTGATTGCATTAAAAGGACACTGTGAAATTGTTTTTTGTTGCTGTTGTTTCTTTTGTTTTATATACTTGTAAATATAGTTTGCAGTCGATGTAACCAAGGTTATGGCCCGTCTTGCAGCTGTAGTGAAATACTTAAATATGTTGTTCACTTTGCTTCTCACATGCAAATCGTTAAACCTTATTTCTATTCAGGATGGGCCTCTAACTCTCCTCAGCTTGCTGTTATTCCTTTGTACCTTTCTTCAGATGGTTTGTACTGTTCAGGAGAGTGAACTAAGTAAACCTGCCCTGACCTAATCACCTTAACGTTGTGGAGACTTGCTGTATTGGTCTTTGGCATCAACCTTCCTCTCATTAAGACCACATTTATGCTTTCAGTGTGTGCATTCCTGAATGGTGTTCCCTGACAGTAGAACATTTTCTCTCTCTCTTTAGAGCAAATTTTTGTTAGTGGATGAGATAGATGGCCAAAAGTTGTGGATCAGAAGGCAAAAGCCCCGTGATAATATAGCGCTTACGCACGAGGGCTTGGAGAAATGCAGAATTTCATTGTGGCGATCGTTTAAGCAAATGGCTTAATACAGCATAATGCCTCTTTTATTTATAGCAATTTTCTCATAACTGTCAACCCACTTCAGAGCACAGTAACAGATCTCCCTTCCTGCTCAGCCAGTCCCCTCCTCTGGAAAGGCTGGAGCTGCTCTTCCTGGCTAAAATTTACCCTTTCAAAAACAGGAATATTTTCTGGGCACCGTACAGTAGAGCAGGATATCTAAATTTAACCTGTGATCTCTGCTTCTTCTCCCAGGCTTTGCCAGCCAAAATGCTGTTTTTCAACGTCTGTTATTTCTCGTCACCCCGGGAGTATTTTTATCTATTTAGTTGGTTTGTACTAAGCAACTTTTGTTTCATTAATGTGAAATAAGAAACTATACTGGAAACCCTACCTTAGTGCTCCATCTTTTACTAGACCTAGACTGTCTGTACAAATGAAAGATTTTATTTTTATTTTACTCTTCTTCCCAAAGCTTCATCTTCCATGGAATGAGTACGAGGAAAAGAAAAAAAATAAAAAAAAAAAACCAACAAAAAAAAAATTTCGCGGAAAAAAAAAAAAAAAAGGGAAAAAAATCAGAAATACTAACATATTTTGAAAAATAAAAGTGTTATTTTTCAGGTAATATGCCCATTAAAATATGTCTAGTAGCAAATGCTGTACAACATCGAGTCATACTCTCATTTGGAGCACTCTTCCGGTACTTTGAATTTTTGGTAATGTGTTTATTCACTCTACCCTCATTATGGAAATAATCTACAAAGTAGATCTGTGCTCTTTCAAATCCCTGCAGAAGTCAGTCATCTCTCCAAACATATGGTCTGTTTCCCCTCCCAAAAGCTAAATGTCTTCATAATAGCAAAGGCCCCTCTCTGTTCCTGTGCAACAGACCTGGAAATTCATTGAGTTTTTGCCGTGTGTTTTGATCCCCAACTGGTATTTGAGAGCAGAAGGCCAGAGCACTAACCAGGATACATTAGGCTGTCGAGCCACCATGCTACAGTGGTTCTGACATTATTTTTTAATGAGAGAAAAAACAGCTGACCTTGTTGGGACTTGCACCCAGAAACCTCTGGCTACCGTCCAGCCGGAAGAACACTTCAGGAGCCACTGTGCCATGCTCAGGACTGGTCACCAAGACTGAGTTTTCTTCACCATTGTTACACAGTCATCAGCAACCACTTTTTCCACGGAGATTTCTGTTTTCGCTGTGTGCAGTCCTGTCCTTGGCTGAACCGTTCAGCGTCTATGGTAGGAGAATTGATGCTAAAATACTTTAAAGCAATCCCTCTTCTCCCCAAAAAAACTTGTTCTATAAATGTTATTTATCAAAGAATTGTGTGTTGCTGTCAGCATGCGTTGGCGTTGCAGATGCAGCGCTAACAATCTTGCCCGACGTGAAAGAAGAGGCTGGTATGTCATAACTCCAAATCTCCCCTTGTCATTAGAACTATCATAATAAGGGGAGTGAAACTGCATCTGTAAGAGGTACCGGGGAGGTTATAATAGAGGAAAAGGCCTTTAGATTGTGCCCCAAAATCTCTCCTCCGACACACACCATTACTTAAAAATCTTTAAGAACGTATGCTTCTCAGTACAAACGGATCACTGTAATATTATCAGAGCTAGGGTAAAATCATGTTTTATGTTCATGATAATTAAAATGATCTTCTTCTTTCCTTCCTCTAATGACCTGCCTCACTGCCACAACTGCAGAAAAGCTCTATTTGCTGCTGCAGCTCCTTTCTTTCCACGGGGAGTAAGGCAGTGGCCTGAGCAGATCCATGCTGCACGGGGTTAGCTGGAAGGTGGCGTTCATCTCTGAACACAGCTATTTAGTTGTTGTTTAGCGAGTTCTTTCAATCTACGTAATGTGGGTTGCGAGCAAAGTGGCACATGTTCCCGGTGCCGAAATAATACAGCGCGTAGAGATCCTGACACTGGAAAGTCACCAAATAGGGTTGTTAGGCTTCCATATTTTGTGTACAGCAATGACAAATGAAGGCATTGAGCAGCACGGTTATTTGGAAATACGTTCAGTTCTTATTAAAATTTTGGGGAGTTTATGAAGTTATTGTGCTACTAACCTTTCAATACAGATTGATTTTCTAAAATTACACTTCTTTTCTGCTTGTAGGCCTCTTCTCTTTTTCTTTCTTTGGCTAAATGAACCTCAATATGTAATTCAGCTCCTAATAAACTTCTTAAAAGCATAATTTCTCCCAGTTTTTGTATAGCTTTTCCGTAACACTACCAAAAAGAAGTAACATTGTCAAGTGTGATGTTTTTTTTTAATTTTTGCATCCTCCACACTCGTATACCCCCATGAAATTCTACCCACGGTACTGACAATCAACCTGACAACATAATCAGTCACATTTTACCCAGTGGCTGTTTCTTAGGTAACCAAAACACAGTCGCAGAAATGAATGGCACAACACAGAAATAAACCCTAAGCTGACATGTGGTGCTTCAGTGAAGTCTGAAAATTTCATGAAGGCATGGTGCAAAGGTGAAGCACGTCTGATGCGCAGACTGGGAGCGTATTGCTTCTGGTGGGAGTGGAATTCAACCTTGTACCAACAGAAGGTCTGATGCAAGCCCCTAAAATAGGACTCCGTTGTTTGAGGTGTAGGGGATGTGTGAGCCATGGGTTGAAGCTTTGTGGTGGAACTGATTTCACTGTAGAGGAGGAAAGGCCAGAAGGAGCACGTCCCTTTTTAAGCTTGTGTTTTTTTTTTTTTTTTTTTTTTCTTGTTGGTTTTATTACTCCTTCCTACAGAACTTCTAAACGTTTTCCTAAATAATAAGTCTGTCTGAAGCAAATTTTAAGTGGGGAGGAAAAACAAGGGAGGTGTTGCTTAACACAGTGAATAGAGAAACAGAGAAACTTCCAGACCAAGTACCAGCTTCAGTTTCTCTCTCTTTCTTTCTTTGGGAAGGAGTTGTTGCTGATGTAACAAATTCTCCTCAGAAGATCTTTGATGGTTTCTATGTGCTCATGGTCACAACTGAAACTGGGGTGGAAAATAAAGTGTTACCTCGAGGATAAAGTCAGCTTTCCAGCGCAAGGGAGAATATGCTATTGCAGTGTCATATTTTATTGCTGTAGGTAGTTAAAAATGAATGTGATTTTTTTGTAGTGCTAATAGAGGATGTGACATCTCTTGTAATTTGAGGTTTTAGCTTGGTATTGCTTCAGGTTTAAAATACTGCCTAAGAACAAAGTACAGATTGTGTTTGTCAAGGTACTGCTCAGTGGGTCAACCAAAATCAACTACTGTTTGCTGCTGGCCACAAAGACCTTTTTTGCCAAGTTACAGGCCAGCAGATAAATAAGTGTTTATTATTATTATTATTATTTCATTTTTTTCCCAAGGGAATATGCAAATCAACCTCTGGTGTCTGGGTCGGAGACTGGGATGTGGCAGCTGGGCTTGGCCTCCTTTTCCTGCCTGGCTCCGCGCGCGTGCTCCTGTTGCGGCACTGAGAAGGAAGGTGACTTGGAGGAGGTGGGACACGCTTCTTTTCTCCTTACCAAACCCAAGAAGTATGGCAGCCTCCTTCAGAAAGTTTGCCTAATGCTGTGCTGCTATACGGAGGGTAGGAAAAAAGCGAGTAGGTGTATGCAGACACCTGCACGTGAGAAATCGTTCTGAAAAGAGAGTGTTAGCAACTGGAATGAAATATCCAGCTATTGCCGAGACTTTATAGCCTTGTTTCCTTCTGTTTATTTTCATAGCATAAGAGCCACTCGCTTTTCTTTCTCTCATTTCAGCTCAATATACATAGCTGACCACAAGGAGTTCTGATTGCTTCTTTTTATTCAGCCAAAGCTGATTTTTTTATTTTTGGGGTGTTATTTTTCCCCAGCTGGCCGTCCTCATCTATCTATTGATCTCCATTTTGAGGGCTATATTTGTAAGTAAGTTTAGCATGTCCTGAACTTTGCTGTGAGCATTCAGCCTCACTGATTTCCAAACTGGAGCACTTACAGCAAAAAATTTTAAGGTGCTATAAACGTTTTAAATTGCTTTTGACCATGAAAAGTATTTGGAAGTTATTCAGCTGCCTCAGACTTTTATGAGTACTTTAATCTGAACCTTCTTAGGGAGGGTATTGGACTGTACGTAGATTTCTGTAAGGCTTCTGTGACACTCTAAACTCTAGTTTAGAGTGGTTTTAGTTTCCAAATAGTAATGAAAATGATATATAAATCTAATATATAATAAATAGCTCAAAGATTTTCAGATCCAGGAAAAAGGATAGCTTCTGTTACATTATCAATGTAATATCCTGAAAGGAGATCAACGTATTGATCCAGCAGCACTGCAAAATCATTCCCTGAAAGAAATCCAGTAATTATTGGGAAAGAACACACCCTTTTGTTCCTGAACTCCAGACTTAGCACTGGTGCTTACCCTTTTTTGAAAACAACATTTTTTGTGTGTATTGTCAGAATGCCGGAATTTATGTAAAGGCCCAAAGAACTTTGTTGTTGGTTTGACTTTGATAGTTATAATTCAGGCATAAATCCTTAAGATATCCTTGTTTACAACTTTCTGAGGTTTGTGTCATTGCTCTGTTGCTTGAAAAAGCTCTCGTGGACAAGGTGGCCAGAAAAATTCTAACCGTGAAGCATGAAGATAATTTTAGGACCATCAGTGGATCCTGAAGCTGTAACAAGGAGTTAAGAACGGATAGGAGAACAAAGAAATGTCTGCCTGTAATTCTCCATCACAGACAATTTTCAATAAATCTCAAGCTTATTGCTGCTTCTGCTGTAAATAAGATTGACAGCAGAAGGGCTCTGTGCAAGTGCGAGAGTCATCTCACATGGGTGCAAGGGAGAGGCAAATCTGCACCTACACTGAAACACATTTGGGACATTTGTTGTCAGATGATTTACTCGTCTAACTGGCAAGGAAATAGGCAGAATAAATACCATGTAGAAGCCTAATTAGGTTGTGTGCTCACTGGGAAAACAGTTTCCTACCATGTACCAGGTGGTTAGGACAGTTCTAAACTTGAGAGATCAAGAGAGCAAAAATACAGTGTTAGGAAGAAAGGAGATTGGAAAATATGTTGCACGTTAAGACAGTAAATCCAGGGATGTGTACAAAAATGTGCTGTGCCATCTTAGAACAATTTGATTCTTGTTTGTTTTGCTGCTCTGGCATACCTTGGCTGCTGGCTTAGCTTAAATAGACTCTCTGCCACTTTCTCGTGGAAAGAACGTTTGCTCCTCATTCAGGACCATACTTCCTAATTTTAGTTTTTCCCTTCTATTTTCTGATGGCTAAGGTAGAGGCAAGAGGTAGGAAAGAAAACAAAAAATGTTGGGAGGACCGGAAAAATTTCCCTTGTTGCAGTGCAAGGAGCAGAAACCTGCCACAGGTACGTGGCTACAACAGAACCGTACAGGATGTTGAAGTGTCAGACTTGCTTTGTATTTTAGATGTGAACAAGCTTTGTCAGTGCCCCAAGAAATACTGCCCTGTAGGAGTCCATCCCCAATAAATCCGGGAGAGAGGTCTGAGTTTATTTGTAACCGGTTCAGGAGAACTCTAAAGAAAAAATCCTTTTCCTGACAAAGAGTTGGCAAAAATTTATGATAGGAAAACATATGTGTGTGCGTAAAATAATATGTTTTTCTATAACTTAAAAGTAAAAAAGTAAACCAAAGCAAAATGCCATCTCAGAAGGACATGAAGCAACCCCTGCGTGAAAATGCAGAGTGCTTTGGTGTCAGGTTCGCCTTTAAAATGGGCTGAACAAAAGAGTGCAAATAACACCTCGACCGGCTTAGTGAGTGAATGTATTTACAATTCAAAACAGAGTTGGTTGTGGATTTGGAGATTTGTTGCTATTTCTGCTATTATAAAGGAAGGTTCTTCTCACTGCCAGTACACAAGCAAATAGCACTTCCCATAAAAACAGATGGTGGTCTCCAAGTTAGAAACCAAGATTTCCCTTTCTTTGGTACTTTATAAAATCTAATAAGATAATTAGTGGTTTAGCAGAAGTTCATAAAAAGCCTGGATCCAAATTTATTTGAATTGCAGTTGGAACAAACCTACCGCATTTTGGTTATGATATTATGGTGCAGAGTTTCTAGGTTAGAATGCTGCCTTTGCTTAAAAAAATCTGTGCTATCCTAGCTCAAGTTTCCGAGTAAATCAGAGGAGATTTCCCATGGCTCCCATTTCAAACAAAAATAAAATATGTTGTGCAATTCATAAAAATCAAACATAACACTTTGGAAAAAAAATATAAGTCAAAATGAAGCCGTTAATTTGGGCAGAAACGGCTCTTCAAAATACATCCTTCCTTTTTGTTGTCCTAATTGGATGGTTTTATAATGACAGATTAAAACCGTCGTGCAAGTAAGACACAAATGATGTTTTATAACCTGCTTAATATTTCAGCAAAAGATTTTCTCTCTGCCAGCCAAAGACTTGCATGGACTGCTGCACATAGCAGCGACTTTGTTATTCAGTTATTTATTTTGAAGATGCATTGACATTCTTGTTATTACTTTTGAATTAGTATGGGGGTGCTGGAAGCCATTTCAGGTGTTACTGAACATTACTACCAAGGCTAATTGCTTATGTTCTCTTTATGAATTGAACAAAAGGCTGTAAGAAAGAAGTGCTGTGAGAAATTAATGGTGAATGAATGCACAGTGCAACACGGCGTTTGCAGAAAAGCAGGCTGTAATACGTAGAGATAAACAGAAAAAGTCTGTAACTTACATTGATGTCTGAACCCTTAAAAAAAATACTTAATATGAACATTGGCCTGGTCTAGAATGAAATACTTTTTGTTCAGACCTTCTTTCTATTTGATGTATATCAATGTAGTCTCAAAACACTATTTCAAAACAAGAAAAAAAGAAATTCTCCATTGAAAACTAAAAAGTTAAATATTTTGAGTACTATTATCCTCCTCTTTCTTTTTCCCCAGTAAAAATTCCAGCAAATTTGAACTGCTTTCACAAAGAGAGCTAGACATCCTTTATTTTTTTGCAGCAAATAAATTATTCATTTTAAAGATTTTCATCCAGCTAATAATACAAATTACCAGAACAACTATTTTTATTACACTGTCTCACTGCAGGAGTTACGCTTCTGTCTATGCTTCTAACTATAGCGTAAGCAGCTTCAGACCTACCCGTACCTGTCCCATCCCTTGAATTCAGAGGAAAGATAAATTATTTTTGCAACAGATTAGATGGATTCCACACAAAATTTCTGTTTTAGTTCCAGAATTTCCCAAAGCTTACTGGAATTCAGACTATAGTGGGATACCGTGAGGTGTCACACATGCAGTTCTCTCTCCACAGACATAATTCTCTCTCTCTGTCTCTACATCTCTCTGTATTAGGAGATTTATACCCCTGATTCCCAGAAGAAGAGCTTCTACCCAGGCTCCAGGGTGTGCGTGTGTTGGTAGATCCCAAGCTCTGCTCTTTGTCCGTCACGCAGCTGCCTTGGGAAGAGCTGGAGGTGACCAACTGGCAGGATCCAGCTGATGACCTTGGCCTTGCTCCATTTCTCTCAGGCCATGTGTGGTGGTTTGTTAACATCCCAGCTAGACCCATTACACCATGGAGTTGTGGACAAATTGTAGTGTCCCATGCTGTATCATTGCAATGCAAAATAGCACGCTCTTGTCCTGTGAGCAAGTGGAAGCCTGAGGGTTGCTTTGCGCTGTCTTTGCTACCAAAGTGCTGCTCTGAAGCTAAGGATGGGACAGGCAAACATCACTTAAACCTGTATTTTCATCCAATATTTCTTTCAGTTGTTTTAGAGCTTGTGTTCTAGTCATATAAGAGAGAATTCCTGTGTTGATCCTGGCAGGCATCACCAGTTTCAAGCCTGCTTTCCACCAGTCTAGCATGAGAAAGTGGCTGGAAGACATCCAAAAATCTGAACATTTGTTTCCATGGTAGGCGTGTAATATCCAGCTGCTTTTGACTCTGAATTTAATGGCATATTTGTGTTTGAAAAGGAAAAAAAAAATCAATAAGGTTTATGAGCTGAAAAGAGATCCACTGTAACCAGTTCTGTCACTTTTAAGGACACCTTATGCAATTCCTTGTGACACAGAAATCAGGCTAGAGAAACCATCCTACGCGTTCCTGCAAAACAAGATTTAGGTTGTAAACCTCGCTGGAGCAGCTCAAGGAGAGGCAGAGTGATAGAGAACAAAGGAGAGCAGTGAGAAACAGCCCACCACTAATCAGCCGAGAAGGCCAATAAGATCTGATAGGTTTCTGCAATAAAACTACCCTAAACCTCCCAGTGGATTTTCATACAATAGAAATCAAAAGGGCACGTTAGTCATACGGCAAGAGAGACACCAAGGGAAAACTTCCTGCTCTCATACTTTAAACAGCTCTCTTGTTCAGATAAAATAGCCATCATGCAAGGTTCATAAAGAATAAAACTTTTCACTCTTTGTTGAGGGCCGGTCCAAGGTCCATGCAGCATTTAAGTCATACTATTACGAGGCCATAAACGGGGCACTGGTTGTAAATTATTTCTGATTGCTATTATTACCTTTGAGACACCATAATACATAATGATCTATCATCAACGTTTATAAAATGCTTCTACTGGAATAGGCAGACCTTAGTTCCTTTTCGGAATAGTCCTGCTGACTTCAA
Source organism: Heteronetta atricapilla (assembly GCA_011075105.1). Taxonomy (NCBI): domain Eukaryota; kingdom Metazoa; phylum Chordata; class Aves; order Anseriformes; family Anatidae; genus Heteronetta; species Heteronetta atricapilla. The sequence goes on from CM021737.1 coordinate 2,947,507, forward strand.
TCATGTCTACAGTTATATCAGAGGTCCAATTTGCTTTTCACTCCACATTTCTGCACTTTGTCAGGTTACCTGGAACCTCTGGTCATAGAGGGGAAAAGATACAGTGGCAATGGATGGAGTCCTTCCCTTTCTCCTCATGGCTATTTGTGCTGCATTATAAAAATGTCTGGTGATTAAGGTAGTGTCACTAACGGAGTCCTCCCAACCTACTGCTGTTACGTGGAAGCATGTAGTCACTTGAGGACATTCATTGGACATCTTAATGAAGCTCAGACTGGTGTCCAGGATGAAATTCCAAAAAGCAAAGCCAGGAACTCCTCTTAACGTCGGCATCCCCCCTGCGTGCATCCGTAAAGGCTGTACTCCCAGGTGGCTGCCTACCTGTCCATGCCCTTCCCATCCGTGCTGGGTGGTGGCACGGTGGGGTCCTGCGGAGCTGTCCCCTTCTGGTGCTTTGGCCTGACACCGTGATTGCTTTTCCTTTGAACTTCTGCTAGGGGGATGTAGAAGGTGAGTTATTCCTCAAAGGAACAGCTTCATATTGTGTTAATCATTCCAATGGTTATTTGTAATCACGTTTTGGTTTGATCTGAAGTTCAAAACTTCACAAATATCTGAGGGGATTAACACAAAAATGCACAAAATCTTTTCTTTTCACATGATAAGCATTGAAACTTAGGTGAGGATTGGTCTTCTGTCGAGCTAAATTAACATTTTGTAGAACTAACTACATTTTGGCGTATTTCAGATTGTAACTACTGTCTTCAAAACTTCCAAAAGAGAGCAGTCTATTTTTACATTTAATTCCATAAAAAAATATATATATCATGTTTACACAGCTGAAATTTCTTTTTTTTTTTCTTCTTTTCACTGCCTTTTATAATGACAAAATGTATATATTATTGGTTTTGTTTAGACTGTAATAAATTGGCACTAAATCTCCAAAAGAACATCTTGTTATGTCCATTAATGGTAAATTATAGTTAATGTTTCTTCATTGGATGTGGGACTGTAAGTACTAAAGATAGTGCTGAATCATTGTGCTTATTTAGAAATGGTACCTTTTTTTTTTCATAAATTCAAGCAATTAAAGTCTTGGTCTCCACTAAGCAACCTTCACTTCCAAGACAACGTAGGCACAGTCTCAGTATACATGTTTAATTCCATACTCTATTTATACGCTCTATTTAAGGGGCCCACTTCCCCACAACATTTCCACCTGCAACATAACCAAATCTATTCCCTGCAACAACCATTTCTTAGGTGAGCAGTGAAGAGCGGACAGCTTCTTTGCTGCTGTTCTCCAGCTTCTTTGCTGCTGTTTTCTCGGTTGGATGCCTGGAAAAAAAGTCGGTGAGCTTTCAAGGTGCACCAGACTTGAAACAGAAGCAGCAAACTTAGAAGCTAAACAGAAGTTGTGAACAAATTGTTCTGCTTCTAAACGGGGTGTGTTAGTCCGTCAGTCTGTTCTGGGGGGGAGGGAGAGGGGAGGGGGATGGTGTTGCTAACAGAATATTAAGTGAAGGGAAGGAAAGTAAGGCTGGGAGGAAAGCCATTATTTGTAGGAGACAGAAACGGGTAAATTATCTCCTACGGAACACTGAAGGAATCGTGGGGAAGATTATAAATTCCTGTAAGAATGGTATCTCTCCCGAGTCCACGATTTTTAGTAGCCAACAGAAAACGAAGAATTCTTGTGTATCTGACAGCTTGTCTGTTCCTCGGTTGCATTAGCTGATCTAAGTAAAGATATTGCTTTCCCCTGCAAACTCGGGCTCAGTCGTGTCCTGAGGCTGCAGGAGCGTTATCAAGAAGAGCAGACATATTGCTCTGCCCAGCTGGAAAGTCACCGCGCTCTTCTCATGCATCTCCTGAGACGCTGATGGCACTGCACAGGCTGGCACGGAGGAAGGCGTGTTGCTATACGTTTTGCCACTGGAGCTAGCTAGACTGATGTCCTCCTGGGGAGGACAGAGGTGCCCCACCGTATGAGGTATCCCTTTTCATTGTAATGCCAATGCTGTGCGTGTTCCCCAAGTCTGGGCAAAGACAGACCTGCACAGACCCTCCCGCAGGCCTTTTTACATGCTGTTTGTCATCAAAGGGCAAAAAAAGAAACACATTGACTTCAATGCATATTTTCCTCCCAGGGAAGAGCTTAGACTGTTTTATAACAGCCATTCCATATTATTCTATATTGCGTATAAAATCTGAAACATGTATTTTTCAATCAGTCCTTCACCACATGTCATTAATTGTTTGAAGTAAAATAGCATTTTGTTTTGTGGAGTGAAGGAGGCAAATGTCACTTAGCCACAGGACGCTAGAGCCAAGTGCAAGATGCAGAGCAGAAATGTGATCTCAGCTGCCAGGAGCTCAGGGTGAAGTGTTATATTTTCAAAAATTGTGTTTTTCTGGTATAGACGTTGTGTGAATATCATTGCATATGTGTGAGATGGGATAGAATAAGAGATAAGGCTGTCTTAGCCTTACCCATGCCTTAGCTTAAAAATGAAATTATTGTATTGATCTGCTCCCAAAAGAACAACGTACATCATTTTTGAAGTATTCCTAGTGAAATTTCCGTAAATCTTGTTCTTTTCTTTCTGTCTGACCTTAGGCAGACACAGAAATCAATGGTTTTCATCATTCTGATGTTGTATAATTTCATAATTTCATAATTCATGATGTGTGATTTATTCAAATACACCTGTAACTTTTGTTTATGAACTTGAATGCAAACAAAACTAATCACTTTTGTCACTTTTATCTTCATAGTAAATTGTTTGAGCCATACACAGAAGGCCATTTAGAAATACCACAGGTGTTCTTATTCTGTGCTAGCTATACCAAGTTATAAATCAACTCTTCTGTGTCACACAGGCCTCTTTTGGAAATCTCCATTGACCAAAATTCCCAGCATACTGAGTGTTCACTTCAACGCACTGAAGAGTTTTGCCTAAGCAAAGGGAGCACACGCTTCTTGTCCCAGAGCCTTTTATTAGTCTATGGCAACGTGCTAAATAGTCTTGCATTTCAATGCTATTTTCTGCTCTGCAGCATGCCACATGATTTATAACTAATATTTTTAATGCAATTAATCTTACCTAATACTTATTTGCATGTTCCAACCAATTTCCAGGTAGCATGCAATTAATTCTCAGCGTGCCATTAATTCTCACAGCATCCCTAAGAATTAATTTAGGGAAACTGAGGTAGAAAGTTGGGGGGACCCATGGGAAAAGGCGTCGCCGAAAGAACCTCAGTGTTCAGCGGCTGGATGTCCGGGATGTAGGTGTGCATAAGCTTCACAGGGAGTTAGGGCAGCAAAAAGGAAGGCAGGCTTTCTTTTGCTACTATTTTTAACAGAAAACGACAGTCTCTCAGGGTAAAAACAGCCAGTTTGGGAGAGCTTCATTCTCTGAATGGTGTCCGTCTGTCACAAAAGAACCTTTCTGCAGAAGTTTGCCACAGCCTCAGCATGAGTAAACACGGCATTGCAGCCATGAGTTTGGGTTAGGAGGGATGTTCAACCTGCCTCTGAAATGCAAAAGGCTCTACTGCATGGCCAGCTTTCATTCTGGGCTCTTATTTTATTCACCTGTTATTTAGTTGGAATATTGAAAGGCCTCAAAAAGCAGAAACAAAAAGTGAAACAAAAGCAGATTTGGGTACCTACTCTTCACACTCACAAAACATCCATTGCTTTCTGCCTAGCATTAGTGCTATCCTATTATACATCGTGTACACTTGCTCCAGTCTTCTGTGAATGTAATTGTCAAAGTAATTTTTACCTAATAATTAGAACAACCATCACTGGTTTACTGTGGTATATTTTTGAAATACCTTTTGTGGACAGCGATAAACAGCTTTGAACAATAGCATGATCAAAGTTCTTAAAGATTTTACATAAAACATTTGACTTAGTCTGTTAATTGCCACTAGTTCCTGCCCAGTTTTTTGTTTTCTTCACATCCAAAACTACATTAGCTAAGTGCCTTTATAGCATTAATAGAAAGGGCTTAGATGACTATTTGACACTACTGGAAGTGAGGCCACTTACATTCCTCAAAAAACAAGATTCATGCTACTCACTTATAAGTAAAATTATTAATGAGAAAAAAAAAAATCATACATGGAAGAGAAAGCAGGATTTCTTTTTCTGTCAGCCCTCCTGACTGCCAGCTTCCTGACTGGCTTTGCCCATCGGAGCACATTTGCAGTTCTCCCGGATGCTTCAGCTCGTGTTGCAGCATCAGTTTTCTGAAATGAGGCGGAGTTCCAGGTCCCTGAATGAAGTGCAACAAAAACTGTTGTCATGTATAATACAGCTTTTGACTGGCAAAGGTTTCCTACAGGCTTAAAATTTGACTAAGCACTTGGTAAAATTAAATCCGTTTTTGAGAAAAAAAAAAATAGATTTGTATCTAATGCAAACATTAGACCAATTTTTCTACAAACAGAAATATTTTAATGGGGCTAGGGAAAGTATGACATCTTTGGCAAAATGGAAACAATCATAGGAGATAAAACTAGGAGTGAACTGATGCTTCATTTCCTCTTAATCACCTTACAACCAATTATGTGGCATCTCGGTGTGTGACGGTCACTGTTGCTATTGAAATGCATGCGGATTGCGCCAGGGCTGTGATAAGAACACACAGAGCCTGATTCTGTGACTTGCCTGTAACATCCAAATGGCAATACTCTGACCTTCTGCGTGTAACAGTAGTTTTAAAGACATTTCATATTAGAGGCAAGATAAGGAGCCAGTGGAATGCCATCAAATAATTTTTCAGGCCTTTTTGCTGAGCTTGGCTGTACAGCTTTGTGCACACGCAGCAGTGAAATAGTCGAAACACGACTAAGTGTTGTCTTGCTTCTTTTGGTCATTGCATCCTTTTTATTTTTTTATTTTTTTATGTCTACTTTCATACTTAGCTGTTGCAAAGGAGTTATGCAGGACTTCCTTGTACATCGAGCTGAACGTCAAGTAATGAAACATGCTCATTGCACATAGAATCATTTAGGTTGGAAAAGGCCTTTTAGATCACCAAGTCCAACCATGTGGTCATTTCACTCTTGGATTGACAGCACACTTGCTCTGTAGTACAGAGCCATTCATTTTCTAAAGCTCATGGGGACAACTTCACCTTGAACCAGGCTCCAGGTTTTGGTAAATTGAAGTTAACTACCTGATTCCTGTAATGCAACACTGAAGTTAAAATAGACACTTCTTATTTTCATAGTCTCAATTTAATATCCATCTGTTTGTTTGTTTGTTTGTTGAATTCTGCATCTTTCTAGTTATCAACATTAAAATGTGAATTCTTTTATAATCAAAAATTTTATTTTAAAATTTCAGCATTTACAGTTTAAGGATACATAAAGATATATTCAGGAACATTTAATGCCCTTGAATAGACAGAAAGAAGAATTTTTGAGTATATTATTGGAAAATGTAGTAGGCTAAAATGAATATGTTCTGTGTATGTGGTTTGTGTATGTATGCTGATGTAAATGTGGATATACCATGTAGCTAGCAGCAGATCTAGAGAGATTCAAAAAGCTATTCAAAAGGAACAAAATCATTTTGTTGATGTATGACTGGACAGGGTAGAGGTGGATTTAGTGGACTGTCATTTGATAGAAAGTTAAGAAAGAGAGAGTAACCTAATAACTTGGTATTGTGGTAGTAAAGTTGTTGTATGGGTGGCTTAAGAGAGGTAGTGAATTGCGTGGTGGGCAACACAGCTGTGTTGGAAGTGATGAGAGCTTTCTGTTCCAAGTCGGGGTGGCTTTTGGCCTCTGGGTTGGTACAGCCCTGAGCACATCCTTACACCCAGGCCCTGGAGCACCCTCTCATGTCCTTGCTTCATCCAGCACAACCTGTGACATGCCTCAAACACCGCTCCCTCAGGGGAATGGGAGAAACTTGTCCATTTCTATGTACTGCCCTGACCCTATACTGCTCGAGTAGTCTGAATTTTGTCATTCAATTAAGTGGAAGAAGGATCATGACTGTTCAGAAGATGGGTTAATGCACAGGAACTGAAACCAGAGCTCCTGAATTACCGCAAGATGCAAGTCTGGGCTTCAGAAGATTTGGTTTCAGCACATGTATCTTCACGTGTTGCCTTAGGCAGCTTATTTTAGTGCTCAGCATCCTGTCTCCCACTTTCATCAAATGGAAATAACACATCTTTTCATGTTTGTCTCTCATCCTTGGCTTTGTCATAATAGCTTGATAGGTCTTGGGGACTTCCTCATCCTATGTTAAAAAATAGCTTCTACAGTGTAATAGGTTTGTGTTTTGTGTGTTCAGATAGTGACCATAATTGTGACGCTTTGGTACTAATAATTTCTGACCGCAGTTTTGGTCTTTGTGTATGACCCATATCACTTAACCTTCCTTAAAACTTAGTAAATAAATTTTATAACAGGATTAGCTCTGAAAGGCAAATGTGTAGCAGATTTTAGGAAGCAGTTTTTTTATTTTTCTGTATTATTTTATTTTTCTTCTATTGACTATTTCAGTGGACATTGGTTCTTCAGAAGGATTTTCTAAAGTTAAAGCATAATGACTTCTAATGAAACATTAACGTTTTGTAATAAGAATGTCACATACACTTCCCCTTAGATAATAGCTCAATTATCATTTTGTTTGCTAGTTTTCTTGGGGGTATATAGCAAGGATTTAACTGTCTTTTATTCACATGCTGCTTTTATGAAACCCATAAAACAAGTTCTACACTCTATGTTTTTTAAAGATAGTCATACCAGGACTTTAGTATGAATATCATAAATATAAAATAGTACATTATAAATATAGTAAATTTATAAAATAAATGTAAATTCATTGCATTGTTCTATCCCAATAGGAAATGATTCCGATCAGGAGTGCTGGGTCCCATTTTGGGCTGATCAGAACGTGTATAGTCAGGGCTGTTGTTGGTCAAGGAGAACGTGAGGGAACTGGGTTTGTTCAGCCTTAAGAGCATAAGTGAAGTGAGGATTGGCTGTTGTCTTCAACTACATAACAGAGCAGCACAGAGAATATAGTGTCATACTCTTCCCAGAAATGTTCAATGTCAGGGGAAAAGGCAACAGACATGGAAAATTCAGGTTAGATTTAAGATAAAATATTTACCTCAGAAGGGTGACCATGTATTGGAAGACATTTCCCAGAGAGGCTGTGCTATTTCATTCCTTCGCGGGTTTCAGCTGGACACATCCTTGAGCAACCTGACCTGAGTAGCCTTGCTTTGAGCATGAGGTTGGAGTAGATGGCTTTTGAAGGCCCTTCCAAACTATGTAACTCTATGAAATACATGCATATAATATAACATAAATATACAAAATATATTAACATGTATAAATAAGCAAATGCAAAATTAAATTATCTGATTTCAATGATGTAATGAAGCAAGGAATAAAAGGAACAAAAATCCCTCCAACAGGGGAGATTGCATGCATTGTTTCAAGTAGGCCACTGAATTAGGGCCTACATAAAACCATAAAATAGTTTAACTATAAATAAAATTAAACTTAAAATAAAATTATTTATAAATAAAAGGAGATCTAATCCATGGATACCAACATTTACTGACAAGGGTAGTACAAACATCTGGAATTCTCCCTGAGAGATTCATCATGTGCAGAATGACATGTTAATAAAGAAAGATGTGTATCTTGGCACTTAAACCTGTACATAAGCTAACAGTTCTGAAAACCTTGATATTGTAGTTTAACTCCTGTAGGCAGCTAGGAGCTGATAGAAGAGGTGCTGGGCTCATATCCCAGATGAACTACCACAAGTGTTAAGGAATTATTTGAGGAATTATTCCATCTTAGTGGAGCTGCCTCTGCTGATAGGAAATAGTGAATGAATTCCTTATTTAGCTTTGCCCGTATGTGCAGCTGTTGCTTTCCTTACCAAACTATCTGTATTTTTCTCACACAAATTTTCCAAAATTTTTCTCACTTTTACCTTTCTGATTCTTTCTCCCACCTCACTGGAGGAAAGTTAGACTACTTGCTGGCAGGGCAGCATGAGAAGCAGAAATGTCCTTGGCTCTGCAAGCACTAATCAGCAGCAATTAAAACATCAGTGTGTTACCAACACTGCTTTTATCACAAATCCGAAATGTAGCCCCATAACAGCTATGGTTGCAAATAGTATTGCTTCTTGTTGCAATACTGAAATTAACCCTGTCCCAGCTAAACCCAGTGCACTTGGTCATAGATTGCTGTTCATTTTTCAAATGAGTTTCCTGGCAATCTCACCTTTCTTCAGAAGGCTGTTTCTTGAATGTAAAACGTTGTCATTGATACAATATGATGGTGCAGGACCATCAAGTGGAAAATATAAGAGCTTTTTGTACGTTCTTCAGAATTTGATAGCCATTCTACATTCAAAATATCAGCTGCCAATGTAACAGTATGTTATTTGTACAGAGATAGATGCAGATACAGATAGATCTGTAGTGATAGCATCCTTGTAAAATTTAGAGAAAAGTATTTGTAGAATGCTCAACATAGAAATAACATTATTTTTAACAAATAAATGTACAAAAGTAGTGATTTTTGATATGAATAAAACTGCATCCTAAATGTGCTTTACAATAATCCAATTTTAACTATTTTAATATTGTTGCATTAAAATATATATATATATATATAATCTGGAAATTGAACAGATTTTATAGCCCAGGTCCATTATTTAAATCACTTTGGGCTCTGACATTGAAAGCTACAGTTCTCTCTGGAGTCAAATTGTAAGGATGAGTTATAATTCCCTAATGGAAACACTGACTAATCCTGGAGCATATAGATGCTAATGGTGCCATGTAATGCATTAGCGAACATGTTACTGATAAATAGGAATGAAATATTATTGGGTAGTCTCAAAGATCAGCTCAGAAAATATCTCAGTTATATGGTATCACAGAAGGAGCTAATTAGGTTTCTCTACTGCAAAATGCTCAACTGCGTGCAAGCCTGTTGTACCAGGAGAGAAGGAAAGGAGTGTGAGTGTCTGACTTTTGAAGAAACAGCCAAACAGGTCACTGCTTGAAAGTTCAGAAATCAGTACAAAGCCAATGGCATAGGAGGAATCTTCAGCCTCTGTTGTTTCCAGTGTTTTGTTGGCTGAAGGCATCGTTTATCTGAAGCCTCTGAACCTTAGCCACTCAGCAGCAAGGATGAGACAGGCTCGCTGGCCTCCCTGCAGACTACGACAGGCTAAAACGTGTTTCAGGCTGCATCTGCAGGATCCTGGCATTCTGCAGGGATGTTCATAGCAGACAGATCTGTCCTCAGCCCTGCTCCCACCGCCAGGGAGAATTGGATTGTCCCTCTGTGTACCTTCTAACAACAGGCTTCCCTAACTGTGTAATCCTGCAAGCAAAAATGCAAATATCGTTGTGCCACTCTCTGAAAAACACCATTATAATGACAACTCTCATACCACCTACACGTACAAATGGCATAAACATAGTTGCTGATGCACAACAAACAGATGACAGAGCTGAAAAAAAGGGCTTCCCCACGTAACGTGTTCTCTTCGTAGGACATGTAATGTTACGGGCAAAGCATGGTGACTTACCATTGGTTTAGACTATTTTTAACATTCCGTTTACAGTACACCTTTTAATTTTTTTTTTGTCTCAAGAATGCAAAATATGGACACTATTTATACTAACACTAGGGGCTTTGGGGAAATAAACTCCTTAGAAGTGCAAAGTTCCTACAATAAAAATTGTATGACCAGATATCAGGTTTTTATTCAATATTTATTGCAGTCTAGACAGAACTGTGACTGGAAAGAAATCTAAGCTATATCTACTTCAAAACATAAAATAAAAATAGAATTAAACATTTCTGTGCATTTTACCCTTTGTCTTTAACAAATTTCTCAAACTTTGTATTTTAAAATTGTGGTTGAGGGAGATTTCTGCAAGTAAGTGCATAAATGTATACGCTGGGAGCTGTTGTAGATTGTCTTCAAAATCATTCTGCAGCAGAACTGACCCAGAAGTGGCTCGGAGAAGTTAATATCAGGCCAGTTCATTGTCCCTCTTATGATTGTGTACGTCACATTGATGCTGGCATTTACTAGAAGTTGTCACATCTTTCTGCATACCAGCCAGTTCCAGATCTAGCAAAAGAATTGCATTTTTTTCTTGAAGATAAAATATTTAGCCTGAAAATTTTGCTGTAGAAGGTAGCTTACTGGGGGAGGTCAAGGACTGGTATTTGATGAATGCTGTAAAGAGTTCCTTTGAGCATTCAGATTTGCAATTGCTCTTCCATCTTGGACCTGGAGAGTGAGTATAAACAGGAAAGAAGGAGAATTGTAGGATCCTTTCTATTTTCACTTTTTTAAATTATTATTTTTTTAATCTTTGTGTAAGACCATTGTATAACTGCTTCCCTGAGAGCTTGACTGTTGGCTGCCTACCAGCCAATATATAATTAGTATACACCTGTGTCAGATATAAATAGTGACAAATATCCTCACGTAGCACTGATCTGCATGTTGCTACCACCCACATGGCAGTTGTTCCAGCTGGTTGGAATGGACGTCAATTAACAGAAATCAACTCTGCAGCTGTATCTTTCCGTATAAAAACAATCTGCCCCATCTGATCACAGAAGTGTAATATTTCTAGCATTGAGTCTGTCTGTGTCCTAGTCTTCAAAGCATGATGCAGTAAAAGGGAAGAATTAAGGCAGTAGGTTGGAAGAAGCTGCCCCCAGAACCCAACAACAGGTAAATCCGTGAGGGCATGTTGTAACCTGGAGAAAAACCTGGAAGACTGACAGTGATTGCAAGTTCCCCCACCTCAAAGCTGCCCTTAATCTTGGTGCAGCCTACAATCTGGCTTGCATTTCTCTCTCTCTGCTTGCTTACTATCCCCCCTTTTTTTTTCTTTTACTCTTTGTCATTTCCAGCAGTAAGAGTGGAAATCTGTAGTGATATCTAAGTCTTACTTTTAGTAACAGTAGTAGTTCTAGTCCTGACTTTCCTTGACTTTCCTGAGCACTGCTCAGCTGAGAAGAAATAGACGAACCATGCTCCTCAGATGCTGAAGATACTGCAAATAGGAAGAAAAATCAAGGACTGGCAAAAAGAAGCTCTGCCTTATTAATCTGCATCAGTTCTGATGAGCAGATCCCAAAGACACAAGCAAGTTGAAGATGAGAATACTAGGCGATGAGAGTAAATCATAAATGTGAGGATTTTTTTCAAATCAGGGCAGGTAAGAGTTTAAAGGTCAGTTCTAGAATTGCAAGTGAGTTCACCCATCAAGAAAGGGAAACAGAGAAGGTTGTTAGCCTTTCAGATTAAATGTCAATAAGAGTTTAAAAAGAGGAGCGCATGCGTGGCGGCAGGTTTGAGGGAGCCGTATTCATACCTAGGGCTGACAGGAGAAGAATCAGCCTTAGCTATTGTGAAAGGAAAAGGACAAAGATGAGAAAAAGGAGAATCAAAGGGAAGTGCAGGAAGTCAGCAAAATCAGAGCACTTTCTCATACTTGCTTCAGCAGCCTGGGATGAGGAGCTGGAGGAGAATCAGACCTCAGGATATGATAGCACCATGGTGTCAGTAACAGAAAGGACAACTTGTCAGAGGCGATATGAGAAACTGTATTAGAAAGGGAGAGAGGACTGTGAGAGATGGATGTAAAAAGTGTCTGAGAGGGTGAAAAGAGAAAGCTGGTGAAGCTGAATTAAAATAGGTGATGAGTAAATGGAAATAATTCCAACAGTGAAAAGGATTTTGAGGTTTCCATAGCAAGAGAGTAAGGGTATGTTGAACTAATGGGAATTTCCAAGAAGTTTTAAAAAATATTTGAAAATGAGCTCAGATTCACCGACCTTCCAGGGTCACTATAGAAACTGAAGGATAAGACTGGAAGCCTGGAGGTCTGCATAGGATGAGCAGCCAGAAGTTATCTAAAATGGCAGGGGAAGGTGTTCTATGGAGGGAAGGCCCAAGGGGGCAGTCACCCAGCAGCAAGCTGTTCGAGCACAAGGATGCCCCAGGAGGCAGAGGGAGCCCACTCGATGCTAGTGGCAGGAGGGGAAGCGTGTCCCCCAGTTCGGAGGCTGGCTGCTTGGACTCAGAATTGAACACCTGGAGCCTGGATAAGGCTCCAGCTTATTTCTAATTATCACTAAGACAAGTCTTGGTCTCCTGACCTACAGTACGCATATGTTGCTCAGGAATTTTCAGACAAAGCAGTTTTTCTTTAAAAAGAAAGCAAAAGATGTGTCTGAAGAATTGTTCCTTAGGGTATATTTATAGAGCAGAAGTGGCTTACATTGATTGTTAATTAGAGCTGCAGAAGACAGTGGTCTTCCTGTACATGTTTGCTAGGTATTTCATAGGAGTTCCCCTTCTCCCTTCTGATATTGGTTTTGCATTGTATCTCTGACTCCTGACACACCCAATCATTACCCTGAACAGACAGAAATTAATTTAAAAATGTGAGTTGCTTCATGCACAGAATATCCTCAGCTAATAAACAGTGCCTAAAATTTCTTCAATTTTGCTTCCTTTTTCAGTTCATTTTAAGTGTCACTTCTTTACTACATCTTGACATTTAATATGAAGCATTTCATCTACCAGAAATACATCTGAGTTTTCAGTTCAAGAGTCCAATTAAGAAAACGCTCCCAAGTGCATGCATTTTCCTTTATTGAACTTCAAGTTCTCTGCAATGTCATGTACAAAACAAGTTTGAAATCAAGGCTTTTGTGGAAGGAATAGTTCTAATCTGAAATATTACCATGTCCTCCTCATTATGCTTTTCTAGTTACAAAAACCTGAGACAAAACAGTTAGTACATTGTCCAATTTTTGCTTATTGCCTTTTTTTTTATTATTTTTGGACAGTTATTTACATAGGCATCACAAGTACCTGTATGCTGATAAAGGTGTTGGTATCCTCCTGCTTTAATATTTAAATGATTAAAGAGGTTAATGCCAATTTAAAAAGTAATATTGATTAATGTATTTCTTAAAAAAAAAAAATCTTTACTGTTTTAAGGAATTTCATACGTGTGTTAAATGATTAATAGTGAGCAGTAATGAACAAAGATCAGGCTTTCTCCTGTGGGTGCTGGAATACAAACTAAAGATACACAGCAAAAAAGAGAGAATTTATATTGCAGAAAGACCCATGTCACAAACTGATGGTTTCTCTAAAACTGTTCAGGTCTTTCCTTTCACTGTTGTGACTCTCTCTTCAGGAGCCAGTGAGTCCCTTTTGTAGGACTCTGCTTGTGATTACATGTCTTTGTGCTGCCGTGGCTTTTCAATGCAAAGCCGCGAAGAATGGAAATGGAAATGCTCAGACCTTTTAATTTGGGAAGGTCTCGTGGCAGAGGAGTTGCTTATTGCATTTGATTGTTGCAGGTGGGTGCAGCAGCTATATTGCTGAGAGGAGATGAGATGGCTTCAGTTCCCTCAGCACTGGGGCAAGTCTGTGCCAAGGGGCACACATCGCTTGTTGCACCATGGGCATGACAACGCTGCCTGTGACAGAAGACAAATAATGTTGATTTCTCCCATGGAACAGTGCAGTATAAAACAGGAAGGATCTCCATCGTTTATAAAAGTTCTTTGTTGAAATGCTTTCAAACATGGAGGAGAGCTTTTGCGTAAGCTAATATCCTAACAGCTACTGGTATTTGTACACTGTTCTTTTGGGATTAATTGCTATGCTTTATATTGATCAAACGTAATAGTATATAAGTATATGGCATTTTAGGGGTGGAAGGACATTTTCTCAGTAGAGGAATCTCTGTTTTCAGATGCATTTGCCAGAAAGCATGCTGCAGTGCTGTAGATACTCCCTCGGCCCTTTGACCAGTGCAAGCAGGAGATGGTTTACAGAAGAATGGCTTTACACTTAAGAAGGAAAGGATGTGAAATACTGGTGAGTAGAGCTTATCTGTGGTGCAAAATTTTACAAAACACCGATTTTGAAAAGCATTCTTGAAAGTTTTGTATTTTCTGCTACTAATGCCAAACATTTTTAGTACAGAAAATCTCCATCCTGTTTCAGTGGGTGACAGTCTTTTTACAGAAACAGGCATGTCTAACATAGCCATAGGTGGAAACATCACATCACATTCATGGCATATATGGTTTGGGATTAGAAGTCTTCATCCTGAGCTAATTTGATCTTAATAGCAGGATTTGGGATATAACAGTTAAATAATAATAATAATAATAAATGAAAGACCAGTGATAGAAGAGCTCTGATGCTCTTCTTTAGAGTGAATGAGTACACTTAATGTAAATGTCTCAAGTATACTAAGCTAAATTTAAGCATCCGTATTTAAATCCATATTGACTGTTGTTAATAAAAGCAGATAGTTTCAGGTCCACTGCTGGTTGAATTTCTGGGTACATATTTAAGACCAGTGAATTACTGGAGCCTTTATCGGTCTCTTCATTTTGTTGAAGAACCATAGCTTCCTCATGTATGTGGAATTCACTCTACCTTATGGTCCCACCTGTTCATATACGGAACATATATTGTATACTCACTGATTCACAGCTTGAACAACAGACTATACAAAGTGATGCAAATCTCTGCTGGTATATTAAAAAAAAATAAAAGTACAAAGAAGCAATTTATGGGCAGTAAAACTTTTTGAATGTGTATTTCTTCAGAGTGCAGTTTTGTAACCAACAGTTTAGATCAGTATGTACTCGCTCTATTAATTAAACCGATAATCATCCCTTGTATTGCACGCAACATTCAGGTACCTCATTTTTCACAGTATATAAAATGGAAAAAGTAACAAACAAGCCTTTCCAGAGAGACACTGTGGTAATTTTATAATATTATAGGCTTTCTAGAGCCTTTCTAGTGGTTGACAGTCATTTAGGGCTTTTAGCAATTTGGCTTAAGGTAAACAACTTCATAGCGCCAAAAGTTCAAAGCTTGTTTGAACAGTCTGAAATTGCAGTGATGGAGATAACAGAACAATGTAGAAACCACTTAGGGTATTCAGAACCAGACAGAAACAGGTGCCAAATGAATTAGAAAGGAATTTGATTTTACTTATTACTCCTTGAATGATAATTTAGCTGAATAAAAACCAGCTTGCTTTTCTGCAGGCCAACTCCAATTAGTATACTGCGTTGGCTATGTTTCTCACATACACAACCCAGTGGCCACTCTGCTGCATGCGTGTAATTGGAAGGATGCTCTTTGACTTTCCTTAGCTCTTTGCTGTGATCAGGGTGCATACTTTTGCTACCTGCCAGGCTGCTTCATGTACAGCTTCTGTTAAGGAGCGCTGCTAACAGTTGTTCCAGCAGTAATGATTAATCTGGCTTGCGGGAAGCCCCGCTTACAGCACTCTCCCTGCCCTATTTTGCAGTGAGGGAAACACCTGATGTGGCATATTGGCTGCTTCGTACAGCTGAGCTCAGTGGCTTTCCCACCAGCTTCTGCCTGTATTGGTGCACAGTGCAGCTTCTGGGAGATCCAGGGGCTCTGTCCTTCCCAGTAAGCTGGAACATTTCCATCCCTCTTCTGTATCTCGAATTTTCATCGCTTTAGCTGCTGAGTATCTGTTCAGTTACAAGTCTGCTCAGAAGGCAGACTAAGATGTCTTTTACTGTTACTTGTGAAAGCTGTGAAAACAGTGTATTTGAAGGAGAAAAAATGAAAAGTGAAACCAGTCAAGCGTATTGCCCATTCAGGAGCCATAGCTGGTGCCTGTGAATACATATGGTAAGGAAGCAGGTGAACTTGCCTCCCTAAGACCAAGCCCTTTCCCCATCCCTCAGTAGAAATCAAAGACAGGAGGTAGAATTTCTCTGGGTAAGATCTGTAGCAACAAGACATAGCTTGAATTTTCCAGTCAGCCTACAGGGATTGTTGTCTCTTCAAGCACTGTGAATAAAGCTGCAGAGTTGTTTGGGTTTTCGGTTTTTAATTGCTTGTACATGTGGGAAACTATGTCAAACATACACTTTCCTCTGATTCCACACAGCCATGTTAGTATTTATTTGCAATCACAGAATCATCTAGATTGGAAGAGACCTCCAAGACCACCGAGTCCAACCTCTGACCTAACACTAACAGTCCCCACTAAACCATATCCCTAAGCTCCACATCTAAA